>JACEGR010009856.1:0-23117 GCA_014170235.1 Listronotus bonariensis
GAATTTATTACTGCTAGACCTTATATGAATTCCGATTTTACAGGATGTCTATACAACTACAATAAAAATAACTAAAAAAACTACTTATGAACCTACGTTCCAAACGTCTTAGTTCTTATTCTACGAGGTGTTAAAAAAATAGTGTTTTTAAAGTATCTGTTATACCGAATCAGATATTAAAAAAAACATTTTTGGCATCCAAGGAAAAAATGGATTTTTGCTGATGTCGTCTATAAGAGGTTTAAGGTAAATATTTTTTTAAGAAAGATCTTAATACGCCACTGCATTTTTGAAAAATAAAAATATTTTTAATAAAATCTAATCTCTTGACTTTTTTATTTATTGTTAGATTTTTGCGTATCATTATTGACATGGCCGAATCCCTGTATCTAATTAAAGAATAAATTTAAAAGGTGAACATTAAATTAGAAAAAGGCAAAATATAAAATTTGATCCAAACTAAATGAGAATTTAAAAAAATATTTACCTTAAACCCCTCATGAACGACACTCGGTGTAAATGATTTTTTCTCTGTATGCCAATTATCTGATGCATAGAAGCGTATCATCAATTTTTTAATATCTAAATTGGTATAAAAGTCATTATAAAAACAATATTTTTTTAAAGTTTTTCGTAGTTCAAAAATTAAGACGTTTAGACAGATGTTTATAAAGTTTTTTTCCTAATTTTAATAAATAAAAATAGTTTTTAAATTTAGTTCAATTAACAATAATGTTATTAAATATTATACAGGCTGTCCGGGAAAATGTGGAAATCTCATGTCAACACGTGATGAAACAGATGAAAATAAAACGACGAGTTCTATAAAATTTTTCCGTTTGGGCCTCCTGTGGAGATATGATCCCGTAAAGGGGCAGCTAGAAATCGATTTTTCGTGAATAACTTTAAAGCGCTCTGTAATTTGATAATATTTTAAGACATGCATACTAGTAAAGACCTCTTAAAATAGTGCCCTTGAAACTTATGTCGCTTCTTTAGTTTGCCAGGACGGACTAGTTTTTGCACATTATTGATAATATTTTTTACGCCCTGTATGGTGAAGACACAAAAATATGTTTTTGGGTAGTTTAAACCTTTGCTAAAAAAAGGTACCCTTGTTTAACATCGATAAAATGAGCTGTTTTCGAGTAAAAAAATATTTTAACAATAAGAGTTTATTTTTTTACGAGAGGACTTCTAATACTGAATCAAAAATTACAAATTACATCGAAAATAAAATATTTTATTATTAAACAAAAATAAACTCCTTATTGTTAAAATAATTTTTACTCTGAAAACGGCTCATTTTATCGATGTCAAACAAGAGTACTCTTTTTAGCAAAAGGTTTAAACTACCCAAAAACATATTTTTGTGTCTTCACCATACAGGGCGTAAAAATATTAACAATAATGTGCGAAAACTAGTCCGTCCCTGGCAAACTAAAGAAGCGACACAAGTTTCAAGGGCACTATTTTAAGAGGTCTTTACTTAGTATGCATCAGTACTAAAATATTATCAAATTATACAGAGCGCTTTAAAAGTTATTCACGAAAAATCGATTTCTAGCTGCCCCCTTTAGGGGATCATATCTCCGCAGGGGGCTTAAACGGAAAAATTTTATAGGAACTTGTCGTGTTATTTTCTATCTGTTCCATACGTGTGCGAGAGATTTCCCCACATTTTCCCGACACCCGGGTAATTGAATTTTTCATCAAAAAAACTTAAAACAATGCTTGTAAAAGTACATTGCATTTTAAATAAAAAAACTAAGTTACTTACCCGTTTCTTAAAGTTTCAGTCTTATCTACTTGGTTTCGGCCATTTTGTTTTTCTTGGGTACTGGAACTCATTATTTACTTAACTGTTTGGGTTTGTTCTGTAAATTGTTAGTATAATTTTAAATGGAAAAGTGGTATACCGGGTAACAAACAAATTACTATCTACCATTTGGGTTTGTTCTGTAAATTGTTAGTATAATTTTAAATGGAAAAGTGGTATACCGGGTAACAAACAAATTACTATCTACCATTTGGGTTTCGTTCTGTAAATTATTAGTATAATTTTAAATGGAAAAGTGGTATACCGGGTAACATACAAATTACTATCTACCATTTGGGTTTGTTCTGTAAATTGTTAGTATAATTTTAAATGGAAAAGTGGTATACCGGGTAACAAACAAATTACTATCTACCATTTGGGTTTGTTCTGTAAATTGTTAGTATAATTTTAAATGGAAAAGTGGTATACCGGGTAACATACAAATTACTATCTACCATTTGGGTTTGTTCTGTAAATTGTTAGTATAATTTTAAATGGAAAAGTGGTATACCGGGTAACAAACAAATTACTATCTACCATTTGGGTTTGTTCTGTAAATTATTAGTATAATTTTAAATGGAAAAGTGGTATACCGGGTAACATACAAATTACTATCTACCATTTGGGTTTGTTCTGTAAATTGTTAGTATAATTTTAAATGGAAAAGTGGTATACCGGGTAACAAACAAATTACTATCTACCATTTGGGTTTGTTCTGTAAATTGTTAGTATAATTTTAAATGGAAAAGTGGTATACCGGGTAACATACAAATTACTATCTACCATTTGGGTTTGTTCTGTAAATTGTTAGTATAATTTTAAATGGAAAAGTGGTATACCGGGTAACAAACAAATTACTATCTACCATTTGGGTTTCTTCTGTAAATTATTAGTATAATTTTAAATGGAAAAGTGGTATACCGGGTAACATACAAATTACTATCTACCATTTGGGTTTGTTCTGTAAATTGTTAGTATAATTTTAAATGGAAAAGTGGTATACCGGGTAACAAACAAATTACTATCTACCATTTGGGTTTGTTCTGTAAATTGTTAGTATAATTTTAAATGGAAAAGTGGTATACCGGGTAACATACAAATTACTATCTACCATTTGGGTTTGTTCTGTAAATTGTTAGTATAATTTTAAATGGAAAAGTGGTATACCGGGTAACAAACAAATTACTATCTACCATTTGGGTTTCTTCTGTAAATTATTAGTATAATTTTAAATGGAAAAGTGGTATACCGGGTAACATACAAATTACTATCTACCATTTGGGTTTGTTCTGTAAATTGTTAGTATAATTTTAAATGGAAAAGTGGTATACCGGGTAACATACAAATTACTATCTACCATTTGGGTTTGTTCTGTAAATTGTTAGTATAATTTTAAATGGAAAAGTGGTATACCGGGTAACATACAAATTACTATCTACCATTTGGGTTTGTTCTGTAAATTGTTAGTATAATTTTAAATGGAAAAGTGGTATACCGGGTAACAAACAAATTACTATCTACCATTTGGGTTTCTTCTGTAAATTATTAGTATAATTTTAAATGGAAAAGTGGTATACCGGGTAACATACAAATTACTATCTACCATTTGGGTTTGTTCTGTAAATTGTTAGTATAATTTTAAATGGAAAAGTGGTATACCGGGTAACAAACAAATTACTATCTACCATTTGGGTTTGTTCTGTAAATTGTTAGTATAATTTTAAATGGAAAAGTGGTATACCGGGTAACAAACAAATTACTATCTACCATTTGGGTTTGTTCTGTAAATTGTTAGTATAATTTTAAATGGAAAAGTGGTATACCGGGTAACAAACAAATTACTATCTACCATTTGGGTTTCTTCTGTAAATTATTAGTATAATTTTAAATGGAAAAGTGGTATACCGGGTAACATACAAATTACTATCTACCATTTGGGTTTCTTCTGTAAATTATTAGTATAATTTTAAATGGAAAAGTGGTATACCGGGTAACAACCAAATTACTACCTACCATTTTATTTCCTTTAGTAAAAACGTATACGTTTTAAATTTAAGGACCTTATACGAGATATCAATTTTGGATATAACAGCATCTACCCATTACTTCCGGTTTAACCGGAAGTGATATAAACTTTGGTATTTTACATCGAACACCTTATTAAAATTAGTAACGTTATCATATTTAGAACTTTAAAATTTGCAGCACTTCCGTTTAACAATAAGAGTTTATTTTTGTTTAATAATACAATATTTTATTTTCGATGTAATTTGTAATTTTTGATTCAGTATTGAAGTCCTCTCGTAGCAGGTCAGGAATTTGTTGCAAATGTTTGTTGCAATAATTTTTACTCGAAAACGGCTCATTTTATCGATGTCAAACAAGAGTACCTTTTTTAGCAAAAGGTTTAAACTACCCAAAAACATATTTTTTGTGTCTTCACCATACAGGGCGTAAAAATATTATCAATAATGTGCAAAAACTAGTCCGTCATGGCAAACTAAAGAAGCGACATAAGTTTCAAGGGCACTATTTTAAGAGGTCTTTACTAGTATGCATCGCACTAAAATATTATCAAATTATACAGAGCGCTTTAAAAGTTATTCACGAAAAATCGATTTCTAGCTGCCTCCTTTAGGGGATCATATCTCCGCAGGGGGGCTTAAACGGAAAAATTTTATAGGAACTTGTCGTGTTATATTTATCTGTTCCATACGTGTGCGAGAGATTTCCCACATTTTCCCGGACACCCTGTATATTGGATTCAAAAGAAAAACTATATTTCTGCTCGTTCCTTAAGAAAAGATGTTACCTAAATGGGACTAAAGCATTAGTTTTACCAGAAATTAAGATGAGTCAATTGCAATTTTTGCAGAAATTAAAGAGGTGTTAGAAATAAAAAATATAAAAAAGTCATTTTTATTTTAAAAATTAATATCAATAGTTTATAAAAAATTGTAATTTCTTTAATCATTTTAAAATAAAAATGTATTTTTAATGTAAGCGTTTTTGTGTTATTCATAATGGTATGATAAATGCCTTTTAAAAAATAATCACATTAACATTCATACAAATACAATTTAACGTTAAAAAAATTAAAAAAAACATTAATATAGGCATATTAGGTAAAAACCTAATTAAAAGCACTTTGCCATTCAACATTAGCAGTGTGTAAATGTAATTTCAAGGCAATGATTGCACTTTTCCAAGAAGGTCGATAAACAGCAATTATTAAACATGTTAAAGAGTTAACAAAAAAAAAACAATAAATGCTTTTAAACATTTAACATTTAAACATTTTAACTCCGATTTTTATAGATAAGGAACTCTATTTTTTACTGGTTTTTATATCATTTTTAACTCGCTTTTTATTATTATATTAACTTGGGTTGTAACTATCTATCTATCCATCTGGCTATCTATGTAACGGAATATTTGAGCCTAATTTTAACCAACTTCCAGCTATTCGATTTCTTTGAAACTTTGCACACGTATTAAGGACCCATGACAATGCAATAATCTGCAAACAGTATCCCGTTATCTTGTTTTTGATCGCCAGGAAAAAAATTCCATTATATTATAAAAACAACACCTGGGTTGCCATCTGTTGGCAACATTTTAAACTTTGCTACTCAATTGCGAAGAAATTTTTTAGTGGGTTGCCATCTGTTGGCAACATTTCAAACTTTGCTACTCTTTGCCATCTGTTGGCAACATTCCAAACTTTGCTACTCAATTGCGAAGAAATTTTTTGTGGGTTGCCATCTGTTGGCAACATTTCAAACTTTGCTACTCTTGTTCACTAAAAATTTTTTCGCCATTTTGTCAAGAGTAGCAAAGTTAATTGATATAACGAACTAAAAAATGAAAAATAATTAATAGTTTAAAAAACTAAAAAACACGCTTTTATATGCAACCGAACTAAAAATTAGAAAATAATTTTTCATTAAAAAAATATTGTCATTTCATAGTAAAAAGCGTGGGGTGCTTAATATATTAAATGTTATAATTATTATATTTGCGAATATCTATGATGGAAAAGTTATGAAAAAATAGTAAAATGCACCCCACGCTTTTTACTATGAAATGACAATATTTTTTTAATGAAAAATTATTTTCTAATTTTTAGTTCGGTTGCATATAAAAGCGTGTTTTTCTAGTTTTTTAAACTATTAATTATTATTAACACGCTTTTATTAGCTTGGGTTGTAACTATCTATCTATCTATCTATGTAACGGAATCTTTGAGCCTAATTTTTACCAACTTCCAGCGATTCAATTTCTTTGAAACTTTGCACACGTATTAAGGACCGATGACAATGCAATAATTTAAAAACAGTATCCCGTTATCCTGATTATGACCGCCAGGATAAATAAATTCCTTTACAGATCCTCTGTGTCTCTTGACAAAGTGGCGAAGGAATTTTTAGTGAATAAACTGGAGCATTTATTTTTAAAAACTAATTGATATATCGAACTAAAAATGAAAAATAAATATTAGTTTAAAAAACTAAAAACACGCTTTTATATGCAACCGAACTAAAAATTAGAAAATAATTTTTTATTACAAAGTTTGTCACTTCAGAATAAAAGCGTGGGGTGCTTAATATATTAAATGTTATAATTATTTTATTTGCAAATATCTATGAGGGAAAAGTTATGAAAAAATAGTAAAATACACCCCACGCTTTTTACTCTGAAGTGACAAACTCTTTGTAATGAAAAATTATTTTATAATTTTTAGTTCGGTTGCATATAAAAGCGTGTTTTTTAGTTTTTAAACTATTATTTATTTTAACTTCGGAACTGTTCATATAACCGAACGGCTGCCGATCACAAAATCAAAAAGTTTTTAGAAGTAAAAATACTTAAAACCTTGCTTTTCGAATGTATTTCTGTAATTGTATTAAACAGAACCCTACAACACAAAACAATAAAGAAAATCTACTAATTTTTTCCCCATTTTTTTTAGGTTAATGGTACTGTCAACATGATTTGCAATAACTCTAAATTATGGGTACAAGAACTATTTAAATAAGGCCGGTATTAATAATTCCCGAGCTTAATAAGGCAACTTGCAATAATTCTCCATTATTAAAGATACGAAGTCGGTTAAATTAGAGAAGCAGTGACATTTTTTCGTTGACTAATTTGAGGCCAACAGAAAAACAATTGAAAATCGGGTTTTTGATTTACTACAAAACATGTACTTTTTTAAATGAAACCCTGTACTCCACCATTCAAAATATCTATCATAGAGCTTAAAAAATTCTTATGTGATATATCCAATTTTTAATAATTTCGGAAATATGGCCATTCTCAGGAATTTGATGGTAAATTGAGTTTTTTAAATAAAACACCCTGTATATTAATTGCATCGCCATTAAATAGATTTTCTAATCAGCTTTAAAAAAATACCACATTTGATGTGTTTATCCCTTACAGTTTCGAAAATGTGGTCATATGAATCTAAAAATAGTAAATACGTAGGGTGTTCAGAAAGTTTTGAGATACTTTGTAACTAAACGGTACAGGAAAGTAACATTGATGTTTTTTGTTTGTACATCTCATGACATGTCGTAGTCCTACATAGTTATTAGTAAACTATCAGTTTTGCGCCAGTTCGTGTCCAGCGATTTTAGCGCAATGGCGTCGTGGACGACTCTCGAGTGCTGTGCAATTTTGAAATACAACTTTTACGTGGGTTATCTCAAGAACAGTGTCTAGAAGAAAGGAAGCCCATACTTGGTGATGACTGTCCATCTCGTGCGACCATAGGCAGATAGGTACAAACAATTTCAGCGGGGCTCGTTTTCGCTTAAAGACGCCTCACGCTCAGGTCGACCGTGTGAAGTAGTTACCCCAGAAAACATATCTGCCGTCCAAAAAGCTATAAAAACAAACCAACGAATTACCTATCGACAGTTAGAAGAGACATTGAACATTAGTTTAGCAACATTACACACGATCACACTTGGTTTTAGAAAAATTTGTACTCTTTGGGTTCCACACAAGTTAACTCCCGAGCAGCAGACACAAAGAGTGAATTGGTGTAAAAAAATGATGTCCAAATTCCAGGAGGGTAAATCTAAATACATAGTGTCGATAGTCATGGGAGATGAAACTTATCTTTATTATGACGACGTCCCAACTAAACAACAGAATAAGATATGGGTTTTCAAAGGTGAAGAAACTCCGACCGAAGTTCGCAAATCAAGATCTGTAAAAAAATAATGATAGTTGTTTTCTTTGGTTCAAGAGGAATAATTGAACGTGTTGTGCTCCGAGAACAAAAGACCGTAAATGCTCTCTGGTACCCTACAGTATACTCTTCAAAACTTATAGAAAAGTTAAGAGTGATTCGCCCAAACTCGCAACTCGCTAGCTGGTACCTTCATCATGACAATGCCCCACCTCATCGAGCTGAACTTACCAGTCAATTTTTGACAGATGCAGGCTTGAGACTTTTGGAACATCCGCCTTATAGCCTCAACTTGGCGCCGTGTGACTTTGGGTTGTTTCCTTTTGTCAAGAGTCCACTGAAAGGACAAAAGAATAAAACTGAAGACACGCTACTGGAGGCATGGGATAAAATATGCGCTTAAATTTCAAATGAAAAGTGGAAAGCTATCTTCAGTGACTGGTTTGTTAGAATGGAAAAGTGTATTCAATGTGGTGGAAATTATTTTGAAAAAATCAAATAAATGTACGTATATCTCAAAACTTTTCGAACACCCTACGTACTCGTAAAATGTCCTTTGATCTATACTAAAGTTCAAAACCGTACGCAGGGGGTCAATGGGGCCAATTGCTCCTCCAGAAACCCAAAAAGACCTCTTAAAGATGGGTTGTTTGCTGGAGGTGGCGCCTAAGCCGCTCTGTTTCCATGTAAGTACCTGGAGTCCTTTCTTTTTTTTTGTCGCCTTTTTGCCTTACCCAAAATCACTTTCTGCGTACGGCTCTGTTAAAGGAATGAAGTAGGCCATATTTCCAAAACTATAAGGGATAGATATATCAAATGCGGTATTTTTTAAAATGTTTTTAAAATATCTATTTAATGGTCATGCAATATACAGGGTGTTTGGTTTTAAAAATGCCAGTTTACTATCAAGCTCCTCAATATGGCAAAATTTCTAAAACTATAAAAATGGAATATAACACATGTCGATATTTTTAAAGCTCTATGGTAGATCTTTTGAATGGTGATGTAATTTACAAGGTATTCTATTGAAAGAAAGTAAATTTTTGCAAAAAATAAAAACTTCCCATATAACATTTTTTGCCGGCGTTGTACATTTAATTTACTGGCATTGCCAACACTCTTTAATGGCAAGGAATTGGCAAAAAGGTATCAAAAAGACGCGAAAGTGGGCAATTGGCCGTTATTAGGCCACGTGTTGCAGATAATGTGATGGCATCCGTCATTAATAATTTATGATGAAAAAATGCGTTTAGGATGATGGCATCCATCATTAATAAGTTATGCCAAAAAAAATGCGTTTAGGATGATGGATTAATAAGTTATTGGCAAAAAAATGAGTTAAGGATAATGACATTTATCATTAAACAAGTATTGCAAGTTTTATAAGTTGAATGTCCCAAAAGTTAAATAACATATTTAGAATTTTGTAATCGAAAAAATGAGAAAAAAGGCAGGAAAAATTTATCAATAAAAAAATTATATAATATAATTTTTATACCGTAACAATAAACCAAAAAAAAAAAATAAAAAGTATGTTATAAAATTTAAAAAAGATAGTAAATCAAAAGATAGTAAATCAGAAGATTATTTACTTTAAAATAGTAAGTATTTAAGGGACACTTACACTCAATTTTCAGATCCAAAACATAGGGAGAAATATTTTAAAGGAGTTAAATGTCAAAAAAAACTATTAAATATATATAATTTTTTTATTAACACGTCTTTAAAACTTTTAATAAGGCAACTCCCTGATTTCATATAATTTTTTTAGGTAACTACAAATTTAAAAGGTTTTAAACGAAATGTTTACAGCTCCTAACAGTCTACTTGAATAACCCGCCTTCTTGACTAGCCATCACCAATTAATTACACAACACACACTAATTAGGTAATGAATACACTTAATTATGTCTACTAAAACCCTTTTCTTTAAAAAAGAAACTAAAAAGCTAGAAAACCACGTAGAAAACAATTGCACAAAGCGGCCAAACAAAAGCAAGGTTGCCTCATCTGTCAAAGTGTCAAATCTTGTATTTCGGCTAAGCGGGGAATTTGAATTTATCACCTTCGGTCGAAATCGTCAAAATTAACCTAGCTAATTTTACCATCATTTTATTTTTATTCTCTCAAAAATACATAATAAACATTTTGTTTGACTTAATTTTTCTTTGCATGATTTGTATCAATAAAATGTTAGGAAAAGGCCATTTCCTTTAAATTATGTAAAAAAACATAAAATAATGTTGTTTAGCCGCCATTATAAATAAAACAGATCAAAAAAATTGCTCGAATGTTAGTTTAATACCAATGTGAATAATATGGTTTGAAAAGTATAAATATGCGTTGAAGGTTTGCGTTCAAAAATCCAATATTTATTTGCCTGCAACAAAAAGGCATGCTTTATTTAATCAGGATTGGTATGCCGCCATTTTTGTATGCTTGCCGGCAATTCGCCTGCATCTAAAATTTATTGGCAATTAAGTGTTTATTTAGGGTTAACTTTTTAATGCGTATTAGATGTTGGCATAATATTTCTACCAATTGCCAATGCTTTACCATCAATGCCAATACGAAAAATGTATCTTGCCGGCAAATAGTGTTTGCTGGGTTGATGTCCAGTAAAAATACTACTACTTCTCTCATTTAACCGACTTCGTATCTCCAATAGGCAGTAAAAAGTTGGGAATAATGCGACTTTGATCACCATGTATAATGAATAAACAATAAAAACCATAATATACCTAATTTTATATAATTAATTTAATATAAACGAATTGTTACTTTAAATAGTTACATTCGTTATTAAAAGTCCTTTAACATTTTAGGCGGCTAAAGTACCTAAACAAGTAATTTTCTAAAAAACGTAAAGAGATTTTGAATCAACCTATTGTTGGTGGTTAAATGAAATGAACCAGTTTATTTTATTGATACAATAAACGTTTTTTTTCCGTGACCCAAAAAGTATCAAAAACGCCCGCATTAATAAATGAGGGCGTAAAATTGCACTTTTACGCCCTAGGACAAAAAAATAATGGCTCATTTGCACCAAAGGACATTTTTTAAGAAAAAATGGTATGCCACTGCATTTTTCTAAAATAGAAATATTTTTAAAATTCCCATTTAGTTTAATACAAATTTGATCTCTCGACTTTTTTTATTTGATCACTATTTGATGCACGATTTTCGCGTAAATAAATAAAACCCATTTCTCGGCATGGTCAAATCCCTATCTAATTAAAAATAAATATCAAAGGTAATTTAATGACCTTGCATGAAATGGTTCTTATTTATTTACGCGAAAACCGTGCATCAAATGAAAAAACTCAAGAGATCAAATTTGTGTCAAACTAAATGGATATTTTTAAAAATATTTTTATTTTAGAAAAATGCAGTGGCGTACCTTTTTTCATTAAAAAATATTTACTTTAACCCTTTCAACCCCACTTTTTTATTTTCAAAAATTTTGTTTTATTGTTAAATATTTGCTTTGGAGGAGTAAATAAATTTGGATTAGAATACAGTTTTAAATTTTTACTCTAATAACATTTACATAAAAAATTGTTTATAAAATGGGCTATATATATCCCAGTGGGCATTTAAATTGGGACGGATATGTCCCAGTGAACTATTTAAAATAATGAAGCGAAAATATTTAAAACAGATAAATGCATAATTGTTAACTTAAAACTAAGTAAACATACTGATATCATGCTCATTTTAGATTACATATGGTAGGGTGCAAAAAGTCTTTACAAAGAGGTAATTGACAAGCCTAGCATAAGGTTTTAGTTCTCTTCTCTCTTTTTTTTGTGCGCATTTACAGCATCTTTTCCGCGTGTTTCCCTCAACTGGTAGGTGGTCACCAACGTTGCTTAGATGTTTTGAAGTTTGGTTATGAATATTAATTCTTTCATTGGTATACTGGGCAATAAAAGTAATCAAACTTCTTGGAAACAGCTTCAGAAATATTTCAATAGGAGTACTTGTGGCCGTTATAGATGAATGAATTTAACATAATGTACGTTGAGGGATATCTGGACACCTTGGCATAAAATTGGGTTTAACGTGAATCCATTTATTTTCTTGGTTGTTATTATTTATTGGACGCTCTTCATCCGATAACTCTGGTGACTCTGATAGTTCTGAACCACTTGTGTACTCCCTTTCGTAGCTGACTTCGTTTTCTTCTTCCTTTGAGCCATCAGCATCGGGTTCATAATTTAAGTCTCTGGAGTCATCGCTTGAGGCATAAGGATCACTTTCAATTTCCGACTCAATCTCCGATAAATGTTCGGCATAATAGTCAATTTCTCTCTGACTTAGTTTTCTTTTCGACATCCTAAAAACACCAATGGGACATGTATAACCAAGAAAAAATACCGTTGGGACATGTATGTCCCAATACAAATAACAGCTAAAATTGCCTAACAAAATAGTAAAATAATATCAGTCTATTTATAAGGAGATATTCTAAACTATTTATACTTACTTTATTTCATAATATCTCCGCCTTTGGGTGCTTTTTTATCATAAAACTCATGAACACAAAATCAGCTGTGCGCTTCACAAGTAAATAAACGTCAGACTGACGATTCCAGTATTGCCTATTTTCACCGCGCCAAAGCTACAAGCAGTTGTGATCCAAAAGTACCAATTGGCTCCATTTTACCGCAATTTTGGGCAATATAATTCCCAGTAAAAATTTTTAAACGTTGCATGGGACATATGTGACCCAAGGGGGTGGAAAGGGTTAAACCCCTCATAAACGACACTGGTAAAAAAATTTTTTTCCTTGTATGCCAAAAAATGTCTTTTGGTGCATAGGAGGCGTACTCCAAATTTTTTTAAAATATCTAAATTGGCATAAAAGTTATTATAAAAAAAAACACATTTTTTTTTAAATTTTTAACACCCTGTAGTTCAAAAACTAAGACGTTTACGACAAATTTTATATAAAGTTTTTTTATATCTTTTATTGTAGAATAAGGTGCAGTTTTCATTTATTTAAATGTTTTTTAAAAATTATGGACAGTAGCGTAGCGTATGCAGTTATTTAGGCGTGGGCGGAATCGTTTCTGCGAGGCCCTTTTGTCTATAAGGATATTTTTTTTTAATACAGGGTCACTCAAAAACTTTAAAACTTTGTTGTTTTTAATTGGTCGTAGCCTTGACCTAATTTTATTAAGCAACCCCATGGCAATACCTTTGTTTTGATACTATCTTTAATATAAAACAGTTTTTATCTGGTAAACAACTGGGTGAAGGTCGCTTCCTATTCAGATCTTAGACTATAAAAATTAAAGCTATTAATGGTTTTAAGGAGGTAAAAAGTTGGTTAGACACATTTAAATTTTCACTTAATATAATAATGACAAACTATTCCATTTTCTATTACAAATTCAAATAGACTTACATTTGATAAACAAGACAATGACTTAAATTCCGAAATTTGCTCCATAAAAACAACAAAATACTTGGGTATTATACTGGATTGGCACATCACATGGACTGAACACATTGAATATCTAACGACAAGACAACATAAACTTTTACATAAATTCTATATTTTGAGAGAATTTCGTGATAGAAAACTAGTTTTTCGGGTATACAAAGCGTTGCAAGAATCCTTAATTAGACACGGTATAATTAATTATTTGGGATGGAGGTGGAGCCTACCAGAGTAGCTGTACGGAACTACGCACGATTCATCCCCAGATTTTTCTTTTGCGTTAATGGTCGATAACGAGTTAAATTTGCGATACATAAAAGCTGGACATACACACATGACATAGAGGTTGATACGTCGCGCCGCGCCGGTCATAATAATCTTGTCTATGACATGACGCCGGTTGTAACCATCACCGATAAGAGTGGTTTTATGTGTAGCAGATTTAAACCGTTGTCGACCATTAAAATGCAAAAGAAAAATCTGCAGATGAATCGTGTGTAGTTGATTTGTCACATGCAAAACCGTATGTTAGTTCGCAAAAGCCGCAAATAAATCCATGTATTAAATTGAAACCGTGGAATTTCGCCCTAACAAAAGTTTTGTACGTGGTTTTAAGTGTTAACAAGAAACGCGTGCATTGTCCAATAAAGCATGTTTGAATTGCGCCGTTCAAAAATGGCATATTTACCTCTATGTGTATGGCCAGTTTATGTCCACGAATTTACTTAGCACAAATGGACCAAAAATTTAAATGTTTAAGAAAGTCTTGTATGATAAATGCTTTTGATTCTTACAAAGAAAACAAGCTTCACGTTGAGAAATTTGTTTTGTTTTGTACAGGGGCTTCAAAAACTACAAAAATGTAAAAATAGCTGGCCATACGCATAAAGGTAAATATGCAATTTTTAAACGAGCATATACATCCCAGCAAACACTATTTGCCGGCAATGTACATTTTTCATATTGGCATTGATGGTAAAGCATTGGCAATTGGTGACAATATTATGCCAACATCTTATACGCATTAAAAAGTCAACCATAAATAAACACTTAATTGCCAATAAATTTTACATGCAGGCGAATTGCCGGCAGCATACAAAAATGGCGGCATACCAATCCTGATTAAATAAAGCACGCGTTTTTGTTGCAGGCAAATAAATATTGGATTTTTGAAGGCAAACCTTCAACGCATATTCATACTTTTTTAACCATATTTATTAACATTGGTATTTAACTAACATTAAAGGAATTTTTTTGATCTGTTTTATTTATAATGGCAGCTAAACAACAATTTTATGTTTTTTTACATAATTTAAAGGAAATAGCCTTTTCATAACATTTAATTGTTAAAAATCAAGCAAATAAAAATTAGGTCAAACAAAATGTTTATTATGTATTTTGGAGTGAATAAAAATAAAATGATGGTAAAATTAGCTACGTTAATTTCGACCGAAGGTGACCGCTTTGTGCATTTGTTTTCTACGTGGTTATCTAGCTTTTTAGTTTCTTTTTTAAAGAAAAGAGTTTTTAATAGACATAATTAAATGTATTCATTACCTAATAAGTGTGTGTTGTGTGATTAATTGGTGATGGCTAGTCGAGAAGGCAAGATATTCAAGTAGACTGTTAGGAGCTGTAAACATTTTGTTTAAAACTTTATTAAAAGTTTTAAGGACGTGTTAATAAAAAATATTATATATATTTAATAGTTTTTTGACATACCGATAGATGGCGTAATATACAATAAACTACTACGTTTCTGCAATATCTTCGCTTTTTATCGTCTAAACCGTACCCATTAGACAAAAATAATTCGAGAGCGGTCTGCGGTAGGTGATCTCACCTAGCTTTGAAAGAATTATCTTCGGCTAGTGTAAAAATCTGCATCCCCAAATTGGACAGTGTTCCGAGAGATGGTACTTTGCATTGCAAGGAAATTGCATGCAGTAAGGAGTTTTTTCCTATTTTAATGTACAAATAAAATATTGCATCATTTTAGCTTTAAAAAAAGTATATGCGATAATTTTCGTCAATAAGACCTCAGCTTGCTGCTTGGAAGTATCTGCATTTGCCCACTTTCGTGTCTTTTTGTTATCTTTTTGCCAATAACTTATTAATGATGGATGCCATCATTTTAAACGCATTTTTTGCCAATAACTTATTAATGACGGATGCCATAACTTTATCTCCAACACGTGGCCTAATAACGGCCACTTGCCCACTTTCGCGTCTTTTTGATACCTTTTTGCCAATGCCTTGCCATTAAAGAGTGTTGGCAATGCCAGTAAATTAAATGTATAACGCCGGCAAAAAATGTTATATGGGTTGTCTACCACATTCAGACAGTCATATTTGTGTAGTATAGTAAACTTGATTATAGAATAAGAACAAAACATTTTAGATAAATTGCATTTTAATTCTCCTTTTTACAAACGAGTAAAACTACATAACAAGAAGCGCAATTCAAATGTCCATTTTTCTGAAGTATGTATTTTATTTATTATATTTTATGCTAGTTACTTCTGAGTATAAATGACCTACGATAATTTTACATAAATAAATGTACAATAAAGGTGGATGGATTGTAAATTTAAAGGAATAATCGAAATAATGCTTCATCCATTAGAAAAATATTCATATAGTTACTTTGAGTAAAAACTGGTTAACTATTTAGTAGTTTAATACTTTACAAACATATTTTTATTATTATTAATGAATGTTACAAATACGCACAATAAAGCAATAAATGTTTCCAGCATTATTATTATTTTTTTAATACATTATATACAATACATATATTTTTATCCTAGACTATACAATTACAGGTAATTAATCGGGGAATAATAAAATCTCTAAGCGAAGAATTTTCTACAGGAACGTTTAATCTAACAAAGTATTCCATAGAATACGTACTTACTAATAATCCTGAACCAAACAATAAGCCGTACCAAAATAGGATATTAATAATGTCCAATTTTGGCAATGGCAGAAAACTTAATACACAACCGCTAAACACAAAAGACAAAAATAATGCTGGTAAGAAAAATCCAAAAGTATAAGTTAAAACCCATTCATGAACTATTGCAGAAATCAAAAAAGCAGTCAGTTTCGCAATGGTTTTGTTACCAGGTACGACTATTTCATAGCAGTCTTTATAAACGTATGTATACAACCAATCGCCCACTACAATGTTCCATGTTCTAAAATACTTAGAGTAACTGGTGGATGTCCACCAACTGCTGTAAAAGTGTCTGTCTCCAAATCTTAAAAGTTCTCCAAACATATTTTGGGTTGTGTGCAATACCACGTAAAATCCAAGTAGCAGGAACATCACACCAACAGCAAAATGGTCAACAATCAATAAAATTAATTCACTTATTGAGTAAGGTCTTAATCCAATGTCTTTATGGGCTGGAATGATGAATCTTTCCAGAAGAAATGCGTAGTAAAAATTACTCCTACAAGTTCAAGAAACCGATCCATAACAAAGTTCCATCTAATTACTGTGGTCCTGAAAAGATTAAACTATTATAAAACATACAAATACTTAGTAAATTATTATTGATGTATAATATATTAATATTTTTTGGATTGTAAAATAAGTGCAAAACCTTATGGCACTAAAATATTATAAAATCTACAGGGTGTTAAAGAATGTTGTTAAAAAAATTAGGAGTAGTTTCTACATCAGAAAAAAATAAAGAACAGTTTATATAAACATGGGTCTGGAAATACATTGTGGCCCAGATACAGAGAATTAAACTTTTTTAAAATATGTTTTTGCTAACAACTTTAATATTTTTCATCAGTCTGTGAGGCCCCTTTTGTGGAGTGTTCGTGGGAAGACATATTTTGAGGAACAAAAAAAAAAAAAAAAAAGTCCACCACTTTTTGCGAGGCCCTTTAAGTGTAGACGAAGTTATATCATAGCGAGGCCTCTTTGGTCCTCGGAACAAAACTTCCTCACGCCTTCTTACACACTAGTATCTGATTTTTTCATATCATTTACAATTATGCGGGACCTCTTTCATGACAGAATATACAATAAAAAGCGTAAAAAACTTTACTATGCTTTTTCCTTATGTCATATTTTATACCTTCACCTTGTCGCAAAGCCCTTCCGGCCCTCCCAAGCGCGAGGCCGTAGGCGACCGCTTATACCGCCTACGCCTAGCTACGCTACTGTTTTCTTTCGATTTAAATAAAATTTACCAGTGTTTTTGTAGCCGCTTGAAACGCCACTGGACTAATTAAATTTAATCAAGTTAGAGCCAAGGTTAGTTTATATTTATAAGGTTGCGACATATCCTTAACTTTTAGGCGGTTCGAGGTCGGGGACGCAAGGAAGGGCACTTCTCGGAGAAAAGTTGGCAAGACTGGGGAAAAATCAAAGCTGAATATCAATCCAGTGGCGTCTAGAATTTGCGCATTTCATTTTGCATTGTTTTGGAAGTGATATTTGTTGATAGATGTAATTCCAAATGTTTTTTATTTAAAGTAAAAGAATTTACAACTTAATAACAATTAAAAACTGTTTTGTAAACGGTTGTTCTACTAATACAATAAACTGTATATCTCTCTCTCTCTATGGGAGATGTGACGTCATAACACGTCAAAGCAATATGGCCGAATGTCGTGACCTTATATAGACCGACTTTGGTTAGAGCTAAATTAGCATCTTAACGCTACAAATAGCATCGCCAAATTTTGTAAAATTGAATAATAAGAACTAAAAATATTAATAAAAACCGATTTTTTTCTAAAGTTTAACACCCTATATCCGGGAAACAAGAGATATCTGAAAACAAACGACACATTATCATTGCCACTTTGTCTGTTATATAAAAAAATGTCATTAAATTAAAAATCTAACGTTTTGTCTTGGGGCCACCATCTTCAACTTTGTTTTTTTTTAAATGGGCGGAATATTTGGTTTTAATCTTAATAAACTTGTATTTTAATGTATAAATCCAACTTTGCACCAATTTAACCAACCCAGTATCTCTTACCGTTCCCGTGATCCTAATGATGCTTCTCGAAATTGTAACACCCTGTATATTTAAAACGCCAACCCAAATTTCTTTGCAAGTTCTTAAGAGAGTAATACTGATGATCCTCCGGTTACTAAGACCTCTTAATCCTCCTTTTTTTACTGTTTTAGTGCCTATTATTTCTATAAAAACAGTTTTTTTAGTCTATACATATAATTTTTTCTTGACAGGATGGTGGATGCCCAACCCACCTTTTCACACAACGCCAAAAGATAGGCTTTAAACACAGTTAACAAAAGCATGAGTTTTTTCGTTGGTTTTTTCCATGTAGATGAAATTTGTATAGTGATAAGTCACAGCATGCCAAGTACGAAAATCATCACCTAGCAGGCATGAGCCGTGCACATCATCACCCTGTATATTTTTGAAAGTTTTAAAAAATAAAAGCTTGCGGCTCTGTCATCCCGGACCCAGCCACCTCTTAAATTAAACGATGTTAGGCATTATTTTCGTCAAAACTATTTCGTTCGTAGGTTTTGTAATTTATCAATAATTTAAAATATTGTGGTAATGAAACAGATATTTTAGGAACACATATCTGTATATTAATAATTATTTTATTATTTTGTTTTTCTATCTTTGGACAATCCACGAAGGCTGGAAGCCTAAATACTAACGTACCGTGGGTGTCTTAAGCAGGGTAAGAGGAAGTTTGTTAACACGGGACTTAAAAACTTGAAGATTTGGGAGGGAAGGAAAGACCTCCGCTGGCAGTAGGTTCCACAGTCTAGAAACTCTAGGGATAAAAGAACGAACGAAATGAGAAGTTCGGGGCCTGTCCAATTGAACCGTATAGGGATGCATACGCGCGGCACCACGAGTTTCTCTGTTGGGAGCTGCAAGAAGAAGGACTATACTGGATAATTCGTCGGAGCAGAAGCCGTAAAAGTATCTATAAAAGAGCGATAGATCTCTCACAGCTCGACGCTGAGCAAGAGAAGGAAGTCTTTGGGTAAGTAAAGGATCATTAATAAGACGAACAGCCCTTCTTTAAATGGCATCAAGAATGCTGAAGGTTGTAGGAGATGCCATTCCCCAGACATGAGAACAATATTCCAGAGAGGGTCGAATTTGGAACACATACAAAGTGTATAAATTGGAAGGAGAAAAATACTTTTGGCTCGAAAAAGAAATCCAAGCTTTTTGAAGCCGCGGTGGCTATAGATACAATGTGTTTATGCCAGTTAAGGCTATTCTCAAATGTGACGCCCACAAGGTTAAATGTGTCCCCGCTCTGCAAAACCTGGCCACTCATAAGCAAAGGATGAGTGTTTGATAATTTTTTCGCGACAAAGAACATGATTGTGTTTTGGATGCATTAAATTGAACGAGATTTTTGGCGCCTCAATCCAAGATCCAATTAAGATCCTGTGAAAGAGATATCTGCATCGCCCTGCGTTTGCTGTCCAAGTCGGGTTGAGAGATTGGTTTGGGAACCCGAAAAGTGGAGTGAAGGGAACTATCGTCAGCATAACTATGATTGGGATTGGTGGTGGGGAAGGTCGTTGATGTGAAGAAGAAACAAAGTTGGTGGTAGTACTGAACCCTGAGGCACACCAGCATTAATTTCGTGAAAGCTTGAAGAGTGGCCATTAACAATGACTGATATACGTCGATTAGAAAGATAACTGGAGAGCCAAGAGCAGAGTTTAGTTGGAAGACCGTAGGAGGGAAGTTTATTAAGAAGTGCGTCATGCCAGACTTGGTCGAAAGCTTTAGATATATCAAGAGCAACGATCTAGGACTCACCTAGAAACTCAAGAGACTTGTTCCAGTTGTGTGAAACGAAGGAAAGAAGATCTGCCGTAGATCTCTTGTGACGAAATCCGTATTGCCTGTCATGTAAAATTTTATGTTTTTCTAAATACCTAAGAACTTGCGAGTTAATGGATTTCTCCATTACTTTACAAAGCATTGAGAGGAGTGAAATGGGTCTATAGTTGGATGGAAGAGATTTAGATCCTTTAGACAGCTCTCCAGCTGTCCGGAAAAATACCCGTGTCATAAGAAATTCGAAAGAGCCTAGTTAAAATAGGTGCAAGTTCAGGAGCACATTTTTTTAAAACGATTGCTGGTATTCCCTCTAGCCCAGACGATTTCTTGGTGTTAAGAGAAGAAAGGATACGCTTAATGTATTTTACCTAAAAAATAATATTGGGCATTTTGTGACGAACTGGGTGAATAGTTGGAATTGAATGATTGACAGGTGGATGAAGGGTTGAATTGGCAGCAAATTATTTAGCAAAGAGTTCGACCTTTCCTTTAGATGTAGAAATAATTTCATCTTCCAAAGTAAAGGGTGGAAAAGAACTGGTACAGAAATTTCTACTGATGTTTTTGGCAAAGGACCAGAAGGATTTGCTTCCAGTTGAGCAAGAAAGTACTTTGATTTTTTATTACATTTACTTTACGAAAATTATTTTTTTAGCGCGAGGCCTTGAGCGACCGCTTCAGTCGCTCCACCCTAAGGACGGCACTGGGTGTTATATTTCTTTTTGGATAGAGTTTGTACTGTTTTTTAATTACACTATTAAACAAGTAATTTAAGCATTATGTTTTATATTTTAAGTGCTTATTTGGGAAAAAATGTTATTTAAATAAAAAAATATGTCGTTCAGTTCAAAAACTTCTGTATGGGCATATGAATAAAGAAATATCTGACAGTGGAAAAAAGAAAAGAAAAGTTTGGTTTTTAAAATTAATCAAATATGATTTTAATAAAAATAATAAGGTACCGGGTGTCAAGTTATAAATTTAAATCCCCCTTAACTTTTCTTAGTTTGTTGGGTTAATTTTTTAGTTTCTGAATCAATAATTAGATTTTTAATATCTCATAAAATATACACGGTAGGACCAAGAGTATGATTTTTTAAAATGAAACACCCTGTATATTATACCAATAATAAAAAGAACTTTTAAAGAGCTTTAAAAAAACTATACGGGTCATTCCAAATCTAAAGAATAAGTGCAAATTTCAATTATGTAGGTAGGTTATATTATGGCAATAATTGCCCAATAATTTTATTTATGGCCATATTTCCAAAACCATTAAATACCCATAAAATATAGTATGTTTGTATGCTCTTTAAATTATCTTTTAAACAGTGGCGGCGCCAGGGGTGGGCGCGGGCGGCGAGCGCCCAACCTAAATTGCTCTCGCCTAACCGTTCGCCCAACCTGCTAATTGAACCCAAGAAAGTTATGTTCAAAAAACTATTCCATTTATATAAATTATTTAGTCAGCTTAAATTCAAGTAATCCGAATTATGGAATTCTTGAATAAATGATCTATGTTCGCAATATTAAAAATTACGAGTATGTTGCGCTAAGTCATTAGAAACGGATTTTAGTGTTACCCACTTTGTCTTTTAAATGGGAGTTTTTAAATAGAAATGGGAATTATGTAAAACTTCGTTTAAAGGCCCATTAATTCTCTACCCAATGCCACTTTCTTTTTGAAAATCGACCCAGCCGTTTCACACTTAGAACCGTTTGAAATTTGGCTTAAATACCGTACAAACAGTGCGATCTGTGCGGTTTTAATGAAATTGGCTTGTAAGTCTAGAACGGCCTTGCCGATTTTTAAAAACAAAGTGGTGTTAAGAAGAAAATTTAAGGACCTTTAAAACGAGGTACTACATGACCTCCATTTCTCTTTGCAAAAAAACTTGCCAGTGCCCTCTTGATACTAGATCACCTAATCAAAGTTATTTTAATGCCAAAAAGTAGCTTAAGTGACATCATTTTACACAAATTTTACTCGATCTTGATATCTTGACCCATTAAAAAGTTAAGGGGAGAGAACTTTTAAAAACCGCAATGTATGTATGTACAAATTGGAGCTAAACTTCAAACGCCTGTAACTCTAGAACGACTGGACCGATTTTTAAACATATAATGGTGATGAATAAAGAATCGAAAGGCCTTTTAAACAAAGTGCCACATGACTCCTCTTTCTATTTAAAAAAGTTGCTAGTGCCTTCTAAACCAAAATTATTTTTATGTAAAAAAGTAGTTTAAGTGACACAAGAGGGGGAACGCTTTTAAGATTCTTACTGTATATATCACTAAAGGTGGTAGTAAGATATTTTTTGGTTTACACAGCCTACTAAGCAAACAATTTTTTCGTAAACCGTTTATTTTATCACAAAAATACAAAAAAACAAATATTTGAATTTTTCTGTGGCCATTATGCTGGTGTAGCTTAACTTATAAAATTGATCTTACACATCAAATTTTGGTCATCAACAGGCTTTACCGCCATTCATACCCCCTATGGTAAAACCGCTAAAGGAAAGGCAGAATTATTTGCTAAACAATTTGCTGCCAATTCAACCCTTGACCCTCCCGTAAATCATCCAATTCCAGCGGTTACCCCAGTTCCTCATAAAATGCCCGATATTATTTTTAAGGTAAAACACATTAAGCGTATCCTTTCTTCCCTTAACACCAAGAAATCGTCTGGGCTGGATGGCATACTAGCAATCGTTTTAAAAAAATGTGCTCCAGAACTTGCACCAATCTTAACTCGGCTCTTTCGAATTTCTTACAACACAAGTATCTTTCCGGAAAGCTGGAAAGCTGCACGTGTTCAAC
>JACEGR010009857.1:0-23117 GCA_014170235.1 Listronotus bonariensis
AAAAAAAATGTTATTTTTTTAATCGATAACATAAAGTTAAAAAAATAATTTAAACACCGAAGCTACACTTTGAATTTTATTGTTTACACCAGCCTAGTTGCAGAACATTTGTTTATTAAATAGGCGCCCAAAACAATACTAAAAGTGTGAAAGCTGGTAAATTGAGCTTTTAATTTCAGTAAAGACGATTGTAAAATAACATTTTTTTGACGGTCGTGGAAAACAGCCCATATTTGCTTTTTGTGTGAGGAAAGCTTTAGCGTTTACAGGCTAATGAGGTTATTTAAAACCCTCCGAACATTGAAAAAGCGTCTTTCATCGTGACAGAGTCTCGATGATTTTTTTCTCTTGTTACGGGTCGAATACTTAATAGTTAACATCATGTTTGGTCAGAAATATCAGCTTGAAATTTCTACCCTGTTAAAACCATAGCAACACACTTGCCGACATCGTCAAAGATCTCTGTCAGACATTAAATTACAATTTAGCATAAATTCCCCATTTTAAATGGTAAATAATATTTGAATGGCAGCTCGGGGCAGCGTTGACCTGCGTGTCTTCTCGTGTCAGATCAGCTCCAAGATATATGCTTCATCAAATGAGAGAACGCTTCTAATAGCTTTGAGCCACAAAATGTGGGCGGACAGCCGGGAAGGCACTTGAAATGGTGTCTTTTCTTACATCTATACCATTCAATTTCTCTCTGGTCTGTGGCATCTCCATGCTCAACAAGGTATATTTCTTCTGCAACAAAAACAAGATATCTTCTTCGGAGTTCAAGAGTCCGCCGAAAAACGAAGGAGAAAAACAAAATTTAAATAAATTCATAAGTTTTGATATTATGATCGCCGATCAAAGCTGTGGCTTAGCAACGAAGGCAATAGCCATTGGGTGGTTAAGTATCGGACAAGATCTATCTAACGTAGCCAGTCGCAGATGGAACGATGCACTCGTCTCCAAACGTTATACTTCTCCACAGCACGCTTCAGCCGTATCGGCTCACTTTCTTGAAACGGTCGCTCTAACCAGTTTTGTAATATACTTGTCATAATTAGAAGTTTGGTTTCTTTATAACAAACCTTGAAATATTGTCAATAGCATATTTTTTTAACTACTTTTAATCCAAGCGCCAAAATACACTGAAGTTGGTAACGCGCTTAAGCGTCCCAGGTATCCAGGTCACCTCTTTTCTTTTCAAACATTTCGTAAAGTTTTCTTATTTATATATAGTAGAAAAACAGATTTCAAACAATTCTTTGTCAAATACTTGTTACTCTTCTTGTCTTACTTCCTTCCATTACTTGTGCCAGGTGCAGGCAGCCTCGATTTTTACACCCTTAATCAAACTTTGCAAGATGCAAATTTAATTCTTTTCACACCATATCCAATCATTTTTTATTTAAATACAGTGGTATAGCAGTCTCTCTAGTTTTCCCATTGCCTTTGTTAACCACTCCCAGAAATCAATTGGAGCAAAAATTTCAGCTCAGGCCACTTGACCATTTTCTCTCAGCCTCGTTTAAAATAAAGTTTGTTTACCTATAGTCCCAGACACACTGTAGAGCAAATCTTCCACCCCAGAGCGTCAATGAAGACCCGGTGCCACGAGGCCCCGCAGCCCAGGCGCCCAGCGCAAAAGCCCTCTCACGCAAAGAGTTGGTGCAGCGCGAGAGCTGTTTCACTCTAAAATATCTTTCCGAATCTGTGAGCTTATCAGTAGTGGATTTTTCAATAAATGGAATTAAAGTTTGTCATCCTATAACAGTTATTACAAAAGCTGCTATATGAAAGTCATTCTTTCAACCACTTGAGTAATTTCTTGTTTACTTTGTTTGGGATTGAGGCGAGTTATCAAAACACAATTTCAGCGATTTTCTCTGTCTCATGGAGCCAGCAGATCTCCCGGTTTGTTTCCACTCTAATCCTGTTACTTCTCTCTACAAAATAACAATTTTATTAAAATACTGCACAAAGTATTTTTACAAAATATTAAATGGATCATTTTGCTTGTTTTGCCCTGGGCATTTGTTGAAGGTTTTAAAAGTCCCAGGGATCACAAAGGTAGACATAAGACAATAAAAATATATATATATATATATATATATTATGAGCATTATATATTAGCAGCAGTATATATATATATATATATATATATGGTTATAAATTATACATATACATATATATGCTATATTATGCCATATATATATAATGGCAGTAGTTCCACAATCTGGGAAATCCAAGGAGTTCGTCCGGTCCAGTTGGACTGAAACATCAGTCGATGGAAGCAACAAAGCCAGATGGTGCAAGAGAGGAATCTCAGCAGTGAGGGATATTTGAATAGAATCAGAATGGGGAGCTCTCAGACATGCTTCTAAATTATTACTAACCGACTTGAGATGCGCAGTGATCTAGGCAAACCGTCCACGTATTCAAAGCGCTGTCGCGAAGTCAAATGCGCAAAGACGGTCATTTTACAGAGCAGACACCTTCTAACGTGCGCTTGAAAGCAACTAACCGAGAAACACATATCTGTAGTGGTCAGTCGTGCACAAAACCCATCCATAATTGTAGACCTCCTCAGCCCCGCTGGACATACAATATTTTCTTGGTATGCAAGAGTCGCCTCAATTTCTAATTGCATGTCAACTCAGATATTCCTCAGCTCGTGCTCTAATCTTTACAAATCGTACTTGTTTCTTTTTTGGTTTAACATAGAATTAAATAGTTGGGGAGAAAAACAGTAGAACAATGCAGCAAAAAATGCTCAAAGCAGAAATACATCTCTTAGATTTTTCTTATATAATATTAGGAAACATCCTGCATAGACAGAACTTTCAGCAAAATCATAAAGTAATATTTTTTGTCTTTTGGGCCACCCAGCATACTTTATATATTTCCTTTATTACCCTTTTGTTTCTTTGTACCATGACAAGTAATTACGTTACTTGATAGGACGATCCATTTTTAAATATCGCAAGTCACAATGCAATAACTATTACCAGCAATTTTATTATAATTATCCCGAAAATTTCGTCAACAATCTACACGCTAAATACGCAAATTGTTACATAAATTATTTAACGCACGTTGTGTACCTTTGCTGCATTAGCAATAAACTTTACATTAAAATATTTTCACTTGTAATACCACTAGTGCTAAATTTATTTTCAGAAATTTTTTAAGGCCACAAATATTTTTGAAAATTATATATTAGAATTTTCTTAACACATTCGTGGCCGAGAAAAAATTTCCGGAATAATTTAAGCACGTGTGGTATTCGGTAAGAAAATTTTACACCAAGTTTGTGTTAAATAATATTCTTTTAAATTACATTGTTTCTTCTTCACATCAACGACCTTCTCTCGTCCACAACTAATTCCATTCATAGTTTCGCCGACGATAGTACCCTTCACTCCAGTTTTCAGGTTCCTAAACCAATCACTAAACCTGACTTGGAAAACAAACGCAGAGCGATGCAGATATCTCTTTCGCAGGATCTTAATTTATTATTGGATTGGGGCGCTAAAAATCTCGTCCATTTTAAAGCATCCAAAACACAATCATGTTCCTTGTCGCGAAAAGAGTCATCAAATACTTATCCTCTACTTATGAGCGGCCAAGTTTTACAGAGCAAAGACACCTTCAATCTTGTGGGAGTCACGATTCGAAAGTAACCTTAACTGGCATAAACACATTGTATCTATAGCCACGACAGCCGAGCCAAAAAGTATTTCTCCCCTTCTAATTTATACACTTTATATGTGTCCCAAATCCGACCTCCCTTGGAATATTGTTCCCATATCTGGGGCATGGCGTCGCCCACAACCCTAAGCATTCTTAATTCTATTCAAAGAAGAGCTATTCGTCTCATTAATGATCCTTCACTCACAGAAAGGCTTCCCTCTCTTGGCCATCGTCGGGCTGTGGGGATTTATCGCTTTTTTATAGGTACTTTCATGGCTTCTGCTCTGAAGAATTGTCCAGTATAGTTTCTCCACTTACGGTTCCCAACAGAGAAACTTGTGGTTCCGCACGTATGCATCCCTATACGGTCCAACTGGACAGGCCCCGCACTTCCCACTTTGTTCGTTCTTTTATCCACCCCAAATCTTCAAGTTTTTAAGTCCCGTGTTAACAAACTTCCTCTTACCCTGCTTAAGACATCCACGGTAAGTAAGTATTTAGGCTTTTAAGCCTTCGTGGTTTGTCCAAAGATAAAAAAAAACCGTGTATAAAATGACTAAATTACCTTTAAATGCAGTAATGGCTACAAAAAAGCAGTAATTAGCAGGGTGTTGTGTCATTTGCAAATGGCCATGGATTATGATTATATTATGATTAATGGAATTTTTAGCTTCGGCCAACAGGAACAGCAGATTCACGTTCGCGTTATTTTTCGTAAATCGTGAAACGGGAAATGGATTTTTAAATTTTTAGGTATTATTTGCGTATTTAGCGTGTAGATTGGCGAAATTTTCGGGATAATTATAATAAAATTGCTGGTAATAGTTATTGCATTGTGACTTGCGATATTTAAAAATGGATCGTCCTATCAAGTAATAATTACTTGTCATGGTACAACGAAAACAAGGTAATAAAGGAAATATATAAGTATACTGGGTGGCCCAAAAGACAAAATATTACTTTATAATTTGCGAGATTCTATCTATACAGGGTGTTTCCTAATGGCGGTAAGAAAATCTAAGAGTGTATTTCTAAGTTTTTTTGAAGAAAAACATTTTTTTTTATATGAACAATGATCCTTAATTTTTTTTCTCTAGCAACTGAGTGTTAAATTTAAAAAAAAACCCAAAAATTTGAGTTCTAGTAAAGATTAAATTTTGAAAATTTGGAATCTTACCAAAGTTGGCACGCTACTTTTATTGCAATTAAAAGAAATTGGGCATTTTATTTAAAATACCAAAAAATATTATATGTAGCGCAAAATTGGAAAATCTAATTATAAATAGAGGAGATTTTTTGAAGCTGCCGTGGCTATAGATAGAATGTGTTTATGCCAGTTAAGGTTACTTTCAAATGTGACACCCACAAGATTGAAGGTGTCTTTGCTCTGTAAAACTTGGCCGCTCATAAATAGAGGATGAGTATTTGATAACTCTTTTCGCGACAAGGAACATGATTGTGTTTTGGATGCATTAAAATGGACGAGATTTTTAGCGCCCCAATCCAATATTAAATTAAGATCCTGCGAAAGAAATATCTGCATCGCTCTGCGTTTGTTTTCCAAGTCAGGTTTAGTAATGGGTTTAGAAACCTAAAAGCTCCTTTACCACCTAACTGATATCTGGGGCATGGCGTCCCCCACAACCCTAAGCATTCTTGATTCTATTCAAAGAAGAGCTATTCATCTCATTAATGATCCCTCACTTACAGAAAAGATTCCCTCTCTTGCCCATCGTCGGGCTGTCCCCACAGCTTTTTTATAGGTACTTCCATGGCTTCTGCTCTGAAGAATTGTCCAGAATAGTTCCTCCACTCACGGTTCCCACCAGAGAAACTCGTGGTGCCGCGCGTATGCATCCCTATACGGTCCAACTGGACAGACCCCGAACTTCCCACTTTGTTCGTTCTTTTATCCCTAGAGTTTCTAGGTTGTGGAACCTACTGCCATTATATATATATATATATATATATATATATATATATATATATATATATATATATATATATATATATATATATATATATATATATATATATATATATATATATATATATAATTTTTTTATTGTCTTATGTCTACCTTTGTGTCAGTTTTATTATATAAATATAAGAATTTTAAATGTAAAAAATAATCCATTTAATATTTTGTAAATACTTATTATTGTTTTAACTCGTTATTATTTTGTAGAAACATGCCAAAAGACTATCGTTAAATTAAATAAATAGATCTTTGAAAAAGCCTTCCATGTAAGGCAAAACGTCAGAAAATGTAAATTATTGTTTTATTAATAAAAAACCTCAATCCCAAGAAACAAAGTAAACAAAAGTAAATTATAAGAAATGGTTTAAGAAAAAATTGAAGCATATATATATTAACTTAACTTTTTGAAAAATAATGATATGTTTCATTTAATCAGGTGTAAAACGGATACATTTATTCTGAAAAATATGCAATAAGCTCCTGCTGAATCCTAGATTCAGGAAAAAGATATTTTAAATTCAAAACAGATTTTTCCGCAGGAATTCATATAACTCTTACGTGAAGAATTTCACTAAGTAATAGAGCTGCGAAACCTGGCGAATGTATTGGCTTTGTACCACTTCTCTCTTATTTTATTGCAGAAGATTTTCGGAAAGATATACAGTGTGTCCCAGGATAGGTCTTACAAGGGGACAAATAGAACAAACATTTTTTAATTTTAAAACGAAATTTTGGGAAAACTAGTTGCATGGTCCAAAAGTAATGAATACAAAATTTTACTCCAATTGGTTTTCTACAGGGTGAGTTATAACTAAAAGTATGGGAAAATGGCTAGGAGCATACTACTTTTATGTTTAAAAATAAAAAAATTGATTAGTTAGTAGTGTAGAAAATTAAATTTTATGTAAAAGTTTGAAGTTAAAGAATGAGGGTAAAAAAATGTACTTGTCAATTTTTACACTACGCATTACAACTTAAATAATGGGCAAGAGGGAGTAAAATTAAAAAGAAAATTTAATAAATTTTGACAAAATTGACAAAAATATATTTTTTCTACTACTGTATAAATAAGAAAACTTTGCGAATGATAACGAAAGAGAACCTTTGTGTTACCTGGTTGCTAAGCGTTGCTAGCTACGAAAGTAATATTTTCAGCGCCTGGACAAAAAGTAAGAGTAAAAAAAAAGAAAATATGCTTGTGGCAAATATTAGGATTTATTTATAAAAGTAACTAATTTATGACAAAATATTTTAAAAACTAGGTTAGGTATTGACATTAAAAGTAATTGTGCAATTTGAGCAATTAGCAAAAGAAATTGGAGAAATAATACTTTTGTTGTTGGGGTATCGTTATCACATTTAACTACGTTAATATTTCGTCTGTCCGACATGCCCTAGCCACTCCCATAATGGCTATTACTTTCATTGCTAAGTAACTTTGATCAGGCGCGTTAAGTAAAAACTTTATGATTTCCTATTTTTTAAATTTTTTTGACTTTTTTGCCTCATAACCCTCGTTTTTCAGCAACTAGTTTCTTGAACTCCGAAATATCTTGATTTTTGTTTACGGAAATTATTACCTTGAGCATGGAATATACAGACCAGAGGGTTGGTGGTGATAAAGACTCGGATATTTCTTGAAAATACGCCAACATCACATTCTCGTCAATCCGCCCCACATTTTTTGTAGCAAGCCATTCAGAAAACGATTTATATGTTTGATGGTACCTATCTTTAGATTTGTCTGACAGAAGTGAGGTACACGCAAGGTCAGCTGCCTTTTGGATGCCATTTTCATATTCATTTACCATTTTAAAATGGGAATGGATTTATACTAAATTAACAATAATTCAATATCTGACAAGTGCTGATGACAGACAATGTCAACAATAAATGTGTTGCTATGGATTAATTTTTAACAGGTAAAATTTCAAAATCTCTGATATTTCTATTAAAACATGATGTTAATGACTATTAAATTATTCGATACATAGAACAGTAGCAGAAAAATATAATACATTACACGATGCGAAAGGCCTTTCAAGTGTTCGGAGGTTTTAAATAGCCTCGGCTTCGCCTCGGCCATTTAAAAACCACCTCACACCAAAAAGTAAACTTTCGCATCTTGTAATGTAAATAACTATTTTCCACGACCGTTAAAAAAAATGTTATTTTTTTAATCGATAACATAAAGTTAAAAAAATAATTTAAACACCGAAGCTTTTTTCACACTTTGAATTATTGTTTTGTTTTAACGCCTATTACAATAAACTTAAATATTAATTTCTGCAATGTAACAGTAAACGCAACATCAACTGAACCAAACGGTCAAGTTACCTTTAATTTCGTCATTATTTCTTTTAGTTCATGTGTCACTAGTTTTAAAATTTGACAGTTTGCAAATAAAGTGAATAGAAATAAGTGAAATTTATTAGTACAAGCAGCAAGCTGTCGTCATTATGACGTCATTTTTAGTCATTTTTGGTCATAGGACGTCATCAGACCAAAATAATGACGTCATTTTAACGTCATTTTAATGACGTGTTTTTGACGTCGTTGAAGAGACGTCTTTTCGACGTCATTTTTTTGTCATATTAGCTCATAAAAATCTAATGACATCATGTTTAGAAAACCCGCCAGAAAAATTTTGTGACATTATATGATTCGTGTCAAAGTCCCCCGGAAATACCATATGACAGAAAAATAAGACTAATAAATTTACAAAATTGAAATAGGCAAAAACTCTACCGATAGATGGTGTAATGGACAGTAAACTACTACGTTTATTCAACGTCTTCGCTTTTTATCGCCTACACCGTACCGATGAGACCAAAATAGTTCGAGACCAGTCTGCCGTTGGTAACCTCAATTAGCTTTAATAGAAATATCTTCGGCTAGTGTAAAAATCTGCATCTCCAGGTTGGACAGTGTCCCGAGAGATGCGACCTTGCAGTGCAAGGAAAATGCAAGCAGTAAGGAGTTTTTTCCTATTTTAAATTTCAAATAAAATATCTTATCATTTTAGCCTTTAAAAAAGTATATGTGTCAATTTTTCGTCATCTTAAAAACGTCATTATGACGTCATTAACGGGACGTCTTTTGTCTGTGAGGGGAGGTCAATTTAACGTCATTTTGTCGTCATCTTATGACGTCTTTGCTGACCAAAAATGACTAAAAAGAGACGTCAATAAGACGTCAGCTTGCTGCTTGGGTATTATTTCCACAAAAAGTAAGTACATACAATTTTCTATATTTAAATGATAAATGCATAGTTATGAAATGGATAATTCTCTCTTAAAAAATAGGGAGGCTATAATTTTTTGTTGCATTATAATGGCTGTGCTGTAACAATTAAAATTAATAAGTTTTAAATAAATAAAACATGTTAAAAATGGTATTTTGGAAAAAATTTATACGGTCGTGGAAAAAATATAGTATGTAACACATGCATAAAGTGTCTTTTTTTACTCATGAGATTGCCGCACTCGCTTGACGGCTCGTGCTGTCAAACTTCCCATTCGTAAAAAAAGTATCACTTTATGCACTTGTAACATAAATTACTATTTTTTTACTTTAAATTTTGACATAAAATTTAATTCTTTACAACACTTTACACTGCTAACATTAATTTCCTACTTCTGGTTGATAATTAAGTTTCTGTCAATATATTTAAAATTATAGAATTGTTTACCTCGCGCCTTATATCATTATATATATAATAAAACTAAGTTGATAAAATATGCGTGCCGATAAAACTTGAAAAGGAGTCCCGATACGATAAAGGGACTTATATAGTGTGATAGCCCTTTATCCCCCTCGAAGAAGAAAGTTCCCGTTTTACCCTAAAGGACGTATTTTTAAAGATATAAGGACTCTTCCAACTCTTCAACTTGGAAATTAAGTGTAGTGGCGCCATCTGTTGTCGAGTATTTGAAGTTCATTCAGAACAACGGTTATTTGGGTCTCATATCAACTCCCGAGCGAAGCCGGGAATCATAGCTAGTATATAATAAAACTAAGTTGATAAAATGTGCGTGCCGATAAAACTTGAAAAGGAGTCCCGATAGGATAAAGGGACTTATATAGTGTGATAGCCCTTTATCCCCCTCGAACAACAAAGTTCCCGTTTTACCCCAAAGGGCGTATTTTTAAAGATATAAGGACTCTTCCAACTCTTCAACTTGGAAATTAAGTGTAGTGGCGCCATCTGTTGTCGAGTATTTGAACTTCATTCAGAACAACGGTTATTTGGGTCTCATATCAACTCCCGAGCGAAGCCGGGAATCATAGCTAGTATATAATAAAACTAAGTTGATAAAATGTGCGTGCCGATAAAACTTGAAAAGGAGTCCCGATACGATAAAGGGACTTATATAGTGTGATAGCCCTTTATCCCCCTCGAACAAGAAAGTTCCCGTTTTACCCTAAAGGGCGTATTTTTAAAGATATAAGGACTCTTCCAACTCTTCAACTTGGAAATTAAGTGTAGTGGCGCCATCTGTTGTCGAGTATTTGAACTTCATTCAGAACAACGGTTATTTGGGTCTCATATCAACTCCCGAGCGAAGCCGGGAATCATAGCTAGTATATAATAAAACTAAGTTAATAAAATGTGCGTGCCGATAAAACTTGAAAAGGAGTCCTGATACGATAAAGGGACTTATATAGTGTGATAGCCCTTTATCCCCCTTGAACAATAAAGTTCCCGTTTTACCCTAAAGGGCGTATTTTTAAAGATACAAGGACTCTTCCAACCCTTCAACTTGGAAATTAAGTGTAGTGGCGCCATCTGTTGTCGAGTATTTGAACTTCATTCAGAACAACGGTTATTTGGGTCTCATATCAACTCCCGAGCGAAGCCGGGAATCATAGCTAGTATATAATAAAACTAAGTTGATAAAATGTGCGTGCCGATAAAACTTGAAAAGGAGTCCCGATACGATAAAGAGACTTATTAGTGTGATAGCCCTTTATCCCCCTCGAACAAGAAAGTTCCCGTTTTACCCTAAAGGGCGTATTTTTAAAGATATAAGGACTCTTCCAACCCTTCAACTTGGAAATTAAGTGTAGTGGCGCCATCTGTTGTCGAGTATTTGAACTTCATTCAGAACAACGGTTATTTGAGTCTCATATCAACTCCCGAGCAAAGCCGGGAATCATAGCTAGTATATAATAAAACTAAGTTGATAAAATGTGCGTGCCGATAAAACTTGAAAAGGAGTCCCGATACGATAAAGGGACTTATATAGTGTGATAGCCCTTGATCCCCCTTCGAACAAGAAAGTTCCCGTTTTACCCTAAAGGGCGTATTTTTAATGATATAAGGACTCTTCCAACCCTTCAACTTGGAAATTAGGTGTAGTGGCGCCATCTGTTGTCGAGTATTTGAACTTCATTCAGAACAACGGTTATTTGGGTCTCATATCAACTCCCGACCGAAGCCGGGAATCATAGCTAGTATATAATAAAACTAAGTTGATAAAATGTGCGTGCGTAACAATTTAATAAGCTATCTTTAAACAATAACAAAGCATGGTAAAACGGCTCTATAGTTTAATAAGTGTTGAAAATGACCCCCATTTACTAACTGACAATGATACAAATTTTCGCAAAAATGTCTTTGGGTATTTAACACCATTTCCCTTTGTTATTCTGGCACTTTCATTGACAATTTTCAGTCTTAGTTCTTCCAAATTATTTGATTTGTTTCGATAAACATTGTTTTTCAGGTGACCCCAATAAAAGAAATCTAATGGCGAAATATCGTGGCCGGTTTTTTACACTACCAGTCGTTCTGTAACGTTGGACAGCTCGAAAAACTGTATTTTTTTTTAATGTGCCTGTCTGGATGCAAATTATTGTAAATAGCACATAACTCCTGATATGATCTCTGTTTATCACCACACCCCCTTAAAATTAAAATATCAATTTTCTCTGTTTCAGTAAGTAGAAAGGCCATGCTATTTTCTTTTTGCTTATTATTGTCAGAGTTTGACTTTCAGATGTCAAACTATTGATTACTTATTAGTAACTAGTTATTTGTTGCTCAGGTAAATACGGCTATCGGCTATGTTCGAATATCGCATTGGTATCCGTAATTATTAGATATGTCGTTTTCTAGGAAACTAGTAAATATAGGTATAACATATGGTTAACAAAAATGCTTAGAATAGATTCAACAATCAAAATTATTAATAATATACAGGGTGTTCCATTTAAAAAAGATATCTATGGTTCTCTACAACTTTGTGGGAGACCCTGTAGATTTTAATTTATCATAGATATGTAGATTTTTAACAGCCCTACAACTTTTATATAAAACATTTTTGGTAACTCTTGTATATTTTGAGATAATCGACCGTTCTGGTAATTTTTCCTAACACTGTATGTGACATATGGTCCGCCATGTTGCAAGGCTTACGAGGCAACCTTACCTAGTCAAACGATCTTGGGGAATCATAGCTAGTTATATTATAAAAATGCTCGGTAAATAATAGCTCACTTCTCACCTTAGGTACATAATATACTAGAATTGTTCTTATTATTTACCTAAGTGTTTTTTATTACCATTATTTACCAAGGGTGAGAAATCTTAATTTTCGTTAGGGAGATAGAGTAAATAATAGCAATTTCTCAGGCTAGCAGTGAAAAAATATCTTATTTGGAGCTCTTCCATGTACCGTTTTAAAATTTATCAAATTCCAAAAACTTTTAAAGATATCTGGAGAAAAATGCATTTTTTTTTAAATTTCATTTTAGTGATTTAAAACGAAGCACTTTAAATAGGACGTTTCGTTTTGGAGCAACCACCATAAACTTTATTTTTTTATATAAAACAATAAAATAAGACCCTGTATATGAATCGCTTTATACATAACCTCTAGCACGACATTTTGAGCATTTAACAGACATTTTTTTTGTTTTAAATTTTATCAAACGGGGAAATTTATGGACTAAACTATCACACAATATCGTGATCTACGATGCTTAATGCATCCATAAATTATTTTTGGACAGCGATGTCTATTAATCTGGGAGTTCGGATGCTTCACGCGATGACAAAAATTATTGTTATGGTTTTTATTTGCTCGCAAAATGGCTTTTATTTTGGTAAAATTCGACCTTTCTCTGTATTTGTTTACATAAATTAAATTTATTTACATAAAGTGGCCTGAGGTTACACTGAAAAAAATATTTTGCGAATTTACAACGTTGGACGTTTGTTGTTTTTAGCCACAGTCGAACGTGACAAAATCTGTGAAAAACATATTAAATTTACATAACCCATAAATATGTGATATTACAATGAACATGTAATATTAATAAAATAATAAAAATAGTCGCCAGAAGCCCAAATTTCATGAAGCTAGCTCTAACGGTTATAAAGATATGAAGGTCCAAAAGTCGTCAATTTTCCACTGACTGACTGACTAACATATATGTAGATTTAAAACCTAACCTACTTCTAGATGACCTAGAAAGTTAAAATTTGAAATTCTGGCGATTGCTTAGCAGCAAAGCCATCCCAACTCAAGGAAGCAAGCAAATTTGAAATTCAGCTCGATAATTGTGTGACAGCGTAAAAAAAATCTAAAAATTAACCGTTACAAAAAGACATTTGAAATTATCTTAATATACGTATGTGTTATTATACACGACCCCCTCCTAACTTTTAAACTGTTTGGTAATTTTTCATGAAATTTCGAGAACTTTAGTAAGACAACATAAACCAAATTTTAGACAAGAAATGACAGATATAAATGACAGATGGGTGTCATTTTAGAAAGAAAAATTATATGGAAAGGGGGTCTTGTGCACATCATTTTAGAGCTTCTGACGAGTTCTTTATAATCCCAGAATATAAAGTGAATACCTTTACCCTCCAAAAATGGCGGTACTTACCTAAAAACCTGATTTGGATGGCCATATATCCAAAACAAATAAAGTTAGATATACCCAATTTGGTATTTTGTTAACGGTCTTTTAGATATCATTTTAATCTATACTTTTTGTCCTACCCTGTATAGTATTACCAATATTACCATTAAATAAATCCTTAAAAGAGCTTTAAGAAAATACCACATTATGTGTATATAACTTTATTAGATTCGGAAATACGGTTATCTAAATGAGGTATTCAGGTAATTTTCAAAGTGCCGCCATTTTTAGTAGGTAAAGGTATTGACTTTATACTTTGGGGTTATAAAGTACTCGCCAGGAGCTTTAAAATAATGTGCCACAAGACCCCTTTTTTTTTTTAAATGGCGCCCAGCTGTCAGTTTGACATTTATATCTGTCATTTCCTGTCTAAAATTTGGTTTATGTTGTCTTACTAAAGTCCTTTAATTTTTATGAAAAATACCAAACAATTCAGAAGTTAGGAGGCGGATTCTGAATTTAGACAAGCACTGTATTTGCTATACCGGGTGACAACGAAATTACTATTCAACAATTAATTTTCTTCAGTGCAACCGTATAGTTTTCAAATTTGGGGACATTATATTGTATCACCAGAGGCCAATTTTAGATATAACAGCATCTGTTTATTACCTCCCGCTTAACCGGAAGTGATACAAACTTTGAGTTTTTAAATGGAACACCCTGTATATTTTTAGGATTTTAATTCTGCAGGTCATTTCTGATATAAAATCTTTAACATTTCCATAACCTAACTTTTTTGCTATATATTTTGAGCATTTTAAATGTTGTAATGTTCATTTGTTTTCCATAAAAATGCATATTGTGCTGTCTTTTAGACATTTTAAAACCCCCTTTTCTCCAAAACTAAAAAAATTTAGGTTATGGAATTAATAAAGGTTTTATATCAGGAATGACTTGTAGAATTCAAATCCAAAAAATACAGGGTGTTCCAATTAGAATACCAAAGTTTATATCACTTCCGGTTAAACCGGAAGTAATATACTGATGTTATTATATCTAAAATTGCATCGGGTGATACAAAATAACGTCCTCAAATTTAAAAGCTATACGGTGGCACTAAAGAAAATAAATTGTTGGATAGTAATTTCGTTGTCACCCGGTATAACAGAAATATAAAAATAGAATAAAAAAAAGTTCTTTTTAAATATTTAACACACCGTAGTTCCAAAACCAAGATGTTTAGGACATTTGTTTATACAGAAGTTTTTTTCTTATTTTTTGTTGTAGAATCGTTTAGTTAAGTTTGTCGGTTGAGTTACTGGACACCCTGTATGTATGTAGGTAATTTGATTGAAATTGATGAAAACTTTGATCTCTATCGTTGCCTAAACGGTGAAGTTTATCGACTTTATTAAAGAATACCTTATTTTTTAAGTTTTTGATTGTCTAAAAATGGCGCCCCAGCTTTGCGATATCTGTCAAAATAAAAGGGTTATAATGTAAATAAATTTTAAGTTTTAGGTAAAGTGCCCTCTGGCGGTATTTAAAAAAGTACTTTTGTCTTAAAATTTTAGAATCTGCAAAGCTCGAAGTTTGACGGCTTGTTACTCGAAAACGAATGACATTTTGAAAAAAAATCACATGAAGTTCTACCCTTATTTTGTCAAGTAGAATCACCCACTTCAGTTTCGTGATCGATTTTTAAATCACCCTGTATATGTAAGATCTTAAAGTAGGTTAGATTTGGCACTCATTTAGATCTTCATTCTTTTTGCAGTGAAGCCCACAGCCAAGCATAATTTTAGCAACCTTGAACTTGACTCATCCTTTTTACATTTGTTTTTTGGTGAGATAAAACTTTTGAAAAAATTCTTGATTTAAGTTTATCGATATTCAAAAATCACCAGGTAAAAATAGAAATAATTGTTTGTTTAATTTATTTGTTTTATCTAAAGATAGTCCCAAAATTTACATTTTAACGCGGTAATGACGATAATATTACACTCTATGAATTATTTAAAACCAAATATGGCCGAAGATAAAATATTTATGTATTAAATATATAGCACTCTGTTTAATGCATACGTATAATTAAACAGATTATATTAATTGTCACAATTAATATAAAACTTGCCATAATCAAATATTTAAAATCCCAATCTAGGCAAACCAGAACTATTTGGTGCAATCAATCCCGGAATTTATATTTTAACAGTAGTAAATCTTTGTAATATTCTTGTTTTATTATAATATTAATTGGAGCACTTGCGACCAAGGTTAGTTTATATTTATAAGGTTGCGACATATCCTCAACTTTTAGGCGGTTCGAGGTCGGGTACGCAAGGAAAGGCACTCCACGGAGACACTTAGTACTATAAACAAACTTGAGTTATTTTTTAAAGTAGAATCTAAAACCGTCATAAAATATAGGGTGTTCCATTTTAAAAAATATAACTTTGATACGTCACACTTTTTGAGACACCCTGTATAGAGTAAAATAATTTTATACTATGGTTTTATTCGACCTGTATATGTTTCAGTATTTACTTTTTTAAAAACCCCAGGGTTATCCAGCTACAGACCGTGTCGAATAGGGTGGGCCACCCTGTATTTTTACTTATAATATAAACCCGTAATTAAAAACAAACTTGTGTATTTAAATAAAATTAAAATTAAAGGGGCCTAATGACAAGTCGCATGTGTGTGTCATTTTTCAACGAGTTGGTGTATAACAACTTGTTTTCGGGTTTAACGGGAATGTAAATTTATGACGTGACCCGGTACCTGCCTTTGTTCCTGCAAAATGAACAGGATATATTTTTGGGAAAGTATATCAATTATTCGCCCTATTTAAATAAATAATTTGAAGGCTACTAAACAATTTAAGTATAAGAGAACTGTGCCTTTTAATGTTCTATTGTACAAAGTTTCGGGTCCGGTTTATTAAATGAGACCCTTGTGACCACTTTACAAAACCCCATGTTATGGAGAAAATAACAAACTTGTAAACATAAATAAGCTATACTAGACCTTTTTTAGGCAAGTACAAGTACGTACTTAAAATAAAGCTATTTATTTTACTTTTTCAATAAAGAAAATATAAACAGCAGTGATCTGTTGAACCATTTTTATTTATTATTTATTATTATTTTTTATTATTCTTTAAAAGATCCAACACGACGTATCCCATGGCTCCGACCCCATAGGGCGTCGTGCGGAAGGCCATCCATATCGAAGACCACTCCTCGCGTCCGCTCGGTCAGTGATCTTCGGCCAAATTCATTTGCCTCAGTAGACGAAGGGATCCAAGGACAACAGATTTCTGCATCTTCATCACCAGTTGTTCGGATGTATTTTCACATGCTGGAATGTACCTCATTTCCCTTAATATGTTATTCTTCATGCCTCCCAAAACGCCAATTATCAGGACAACCAATCGCACGGTATACTCCGGATAGAGCCTCCGAAGTTCGCCAAGAAGATCTTGATATTTGGCTTGGCTTATTGTTATTATTATTATTATTATTATTATTATTAAAATTATTAGCTTGAGTTGTATGTATGTATGTATGTATGTAATGGAATCTTTAAGCTTAATTTTTACCAACTTCCAGCGATTCGATTTCTTTGAAACTTTGCACACGTATCAAGGACCCATGACAATGCAATAATCTGCAGTATCCCGTTATCCTGATTAGGATCGCCAGGATAAATAAATTCCTTTATAGATTTTCTGTAGGAGAGTAACAGAGAAAGAGCTAGTGCGCGATCTGCGCATGCTTGCAGTTTCGGACGTACTCTCAGCATAAGGCTGACAGAAACTTGTTCGGAGTAGTTGCGTTCTGAAACCCCATGCAACAGTGAAGCTTTAAATGAAATGATTAGATTACGAAATAGTTCGTGAAACATTTCAATATCACATGTCCGTAGAAAACTAATTGATATATCGAACTAAAAAATGAAAAATAAATAATAGTTTAAAAAAACACGCTTTTATATGCAACCGAACTAAAAATTAGAAAATATTTTTTTATTACAAAGAGTTTGTATTACAGTAATGAAAGGTCAAACAATGAATCATAATTATATACCTAGAATTATAATGAAATTTAAGATAATAAAAGAATAATTCACTTCAGAGTAAAAAGCGTTGGGTGCATTTTACTATTTTTCATAACTTTTTCCTCATCCTTACTACGTCAGCAGGAAACTGATTCCATTTGTTTTCTTATATCTGACTTGCCGACTTCTGTTAATTTCACTGAATGATTCTTATCAGTAAGGTATTAGCAGATAAAAAAATAATAGATTTATAGCAAAAATAAAATTAACAAATCTAATTAGAAGAACGATTTAGAATATTTTTTCGTGAGGAATATTATTTATTTTCTTACACCGTCCTAAAGATATATCACACTTACTTTTTAACAACATTACCATTTGCGGCAATTAATTTACAATTTTGTATAGTATGATACACACCAAAAATTAAAAATTTCACAATTCTTCTTAATATAATACACAACAAATTGGTTTTATATTCGTGATAAATATTGGTTTTATAGTATCCCTTAATATCATATTATTATACTTTTTATTTTGTTTTCACAGCACAGTATATATATATATATATATATATATATATATATATATATATATATATATATATATATAATAAAAATATTTTACTCCTTTAAAGACAGTTAAAGAAAACGTCCTGCTTTTCTATGCTATCCACCACGACTCTCTCCCAGACCGGTTTCGCCTGCCTTACAGGACTCCTCAGTGAGGCTGTATCGAGTCGTGGTGAATAGCATAGGAAACCAGCGTCCTCTTATTAGACAAGTTTCGTTGTCCAGCGGTAGGATATTAAATCCTGCCGTTGATGCCCTACTGAAATCGCATTCAGTAAATACGAGCATCAATTGTAGCGGGGTGGCTATGTATGGTGTTGCTTTTAACATATATATATATATATATATATATATATATATATATATATATATATATATATATATATATATTTATATATATATATATATATATACTTTATAAAATATAAAAATAAAACTTTAGACTTCTTCGGGACGTATTCTTTCGACTTAACTTTGAAAAAAGATATGAGACGATGGTATTGCGGAAATGTCTATATTTTCATAGACCATCAACGTAGACCTTAGGGTGGAATACTTGGTCCAGAGAGAGTTCGGACTGTATTTTTCCGACTAAAAATAATAAAGGTTGTTAAACATATGTATTAAAATAAAATCAATAACTTACCAGTTCCTGAAAATATGCCATTAAAACGATTTCGGTTATTTGAAGAATTGCGTTCGCATCTTTCCAAATACCAAATATGCCATACTCCCGATCATACTGTTGCCTTGATTTAACTGGCAAAACATTTTCGGTCGCTTTTATGGCCTTTTCTCTTATATTTTGTGGAATTTCTTCCATTTTAAGCAAATCGTTAAATAAAAAATGCCAACTGACTAACTGATAGAAACATCAAAGTCAAACTTAACACCAGTCATTATCTACTTACGTATACAGGTACAGGTGCAACTTATTTTTATATTGCGATTAAATAATGTAATTAGTCATTGAAAAACTCTTTTTGGGTAAAACATAAAGCATTGTATGCACCACGGGCTTTACTGGACTATAATGCCCATCAGGTCGAAATCTATTTCGACCTTCAGGGCATTATAGTCCTAGTAACGCTCTTGATACATAAATAGCTATTGCTGACTGTTTTGAATCGTGTTTTCATTATTATCAGTTATCGTGACATGAATTTTACATTTCTTTATTACCGTCATTGTATAACTGCTCATAGCTTTTAAGCTACCCTATAAAACGTAACTTTTATTATTGCGCAGCTCTAAAACTAACAAACATAGTGTTATTTCCAATTAGGTACAACTTAAACCGATGTTAACCCTCTTAAGTTACGACAAAACTTCTGCTATTTGCAATTTAAGCAATAGGAATTAAGAAACCTTTGTCATTTAATTCGTTGCAATTATAGTTGGAATTTATATTGCAGAACTAATTAGTTTAAATAATTATACTGTTATTTACTAATTAAGAGTAATAACAAATAGTTTTTAATAAAATTACTTAACTTAATTAAGGCCGTCAAGACACTAAAACCTAGTAAGGGCTTACCAGAAATAATAGTCCGAGAGCTGTAAGCATTTTTGATCAGGTATTTGAGGTACAGTAACGTATGTCCTAAAAGTTTTGGCACACAATATTTATCGGTTTTTTTTAAATGAAGAAATTTATTTAAACACTAACTAGTTATCATAAATTACAACTCAATACTTAACTAAACTATACTATCGAATTATGTGGAGTGGCCCATTCTGCCCTACCAGACGCAAATTTCTTCGAATGTCTCTCATGAGGTCCTGGACGGAATTCAGTTCAATTTCTCTTAATTTCTCGTAAATTCACCGTCTTAATTGTTCCTCATCTTGTGCTGAGGGGCAAAGTCCTTTGGAATTCCTATTTTCCAATAAAAAGTTTTGTTTTCAGTAAGCGCTAAACTGATCGCACGGTCCAAAACTGATAATTACAAAACTTCGTTGGTAATACAGGGCGAGTATCTTTATTTTTAAAAATATGAAAACATTGTAAATTATTATTAATATTTTTTAAATTTTGCTCCCTCTTGTCCATTATTTATGTTGTAATGCGTAATGTAAAAAAATGACAATTCAATTTTTCCATCCTTAAATTCAAATTTGGACATAAAATTTGATTCTCTACATTTAGGTACTTTTACAATTTTGTTCTATTTAAAAAATAAAAGTAGTTAGTTCTTGGGCATATTTCATATTAATAGGTATAACTCGCCCTCTATAATACCAATTGGAATAAAATTTTGTTTTTATTAGTTTTGGACCATGCGACCAGATTTCCCAAAATTTTGTTTTAAAATTCGGTAATTTTCTAGAAAATGGGAGCAACTCCGATTTTGACGAAATTTGGTATACGGGGGTTTTGGGGCGCTGATCACGAATCTAAAAGAATTATTTGTGGAACGTTTCGTTCTCGAGATATCCATCATCAAAGTTCAAATTTGAACTAAGCTTATTTCACTATATTCCCCTTCTTTGCACACAATTCTGATTTAAGCTAAAGTGTCACACAATACTTGATTACCTTTTAAAACCCCGTTTTCTACGTTTTACATTATTTTGCATTAAACTGCATAGCTATACTTTGAATCATTTTAATCCCAGTTTGCCATGAAGCCCTATGTGTATGCATGGTTGCCGGATTATCAAAGAAAAGCCACGCAATTTAATTCAAAAATAATGTAAAAACGTAGAAAAACGGGGTTTTAAAAGGTGAAAATCAAATATTGTGTGACACTTTAGCTTTAAATCAAGAATTGTGTGCAAAAAGAAGGGGAATATAGTGAAAATAAGGTTTGTTCAAATATCAACTTTGATGATGGATATCTCGAGAACGAAACGTTTCCGCCAAGATTCGTGATCAGCGCCCCAAAAACCCCCGTATACCAAATTTCGTCAAAATCGTAGTTGCTCCTATTTTCTAGAAAATTACCTAAAATTCAAACATTTTTGGTCTAATTGTCCTCGTGTAACACCTATCCTGGGACAGGCACACTATATTAATAAAATACAAAAACCAAATAAAAATTAAACTTTCTGTCATTTAAGCATTTTATTTTGACATTTCTTTCTGATATTTGCTCTATCAATATGCTAATGTAAGTTTAAATTCTTTATTTATGTAAAAAATTACAATAGCATAACTCTTTCGATATTTAAGACCATTCCTCCTCAATTCCAACGATATCGTACTCTTAGAAGATCTGTATTGCCTAGCCAGTCTCCTCGTTGACATTCCAATCTGGTTTTTGCTCTTCTCATCAATCTCTCTGACCTCTGTGCGGTAAATGCACGTGGTCTTCCACTTTTGGGAGATTCAGACATGGTATTCTCTGCTCGCACTCCGCTATTGTTCTATAAATGGTTCTGCGTGAAATGTTTTCATTCTGGAATATTCGACAGATTTCAGCTTTGGGTATACGCCCAACTAACTTGTAGATACTTTTTTATTTCTAATTTATACGACATTTTAAAAGCGAAAACTTCAAAATAAATAAATCTCAACTGACAGTAAATAAAGTAAATAAACTTTTGTTTTCAAAGGCAACTTGATATTATTTTGTTTTTGTTAAAATTAAAGACAATGAGTTTTGTGCCAAAACTTTTAGGACAAAAGTCGTCCACAATGCTTCTTTAATGCTATTTAAATATCGAAACCAAGAACTAGCTAACGGATGGCGGGATTTTTTAAACAAGCACTTTGAAGAATTTGATTTGTTTTAATTTAATATTTAAGGAGTACAAACTAAAATGAGCCAGATCCATTTACTCGAGTCTAAGGCTTTGCCAGGTGCTCCCAAAATATAATTTTTTACTAAAGATTAATTATTACTGAAATAGAATATTTCCTAAAAGACAGATCATTTTATTGGGTCTTTCTACCTGCCAGGTGATCGAAAATTAGCTTTGTTCGCGGGTTTGATTCTGAACCGGTTCTGGAACTATTCGCATGCGCAGTGAAAAAGCAGCGTTCGCGGTTAGTAAAATCCTGAATTTTTAGCAACAGTTCTGTGTTCGCGGGTTACAATGGAATCAGTTCGTTTCCGGTTCATAACCTGATTTGCAGTCCTGGGATTTTTGTTGGAACTAAAAGTTCAGTTCGGAATTTCTGCGCATTGTCGACATGGTCAGCTGTTTTCTGTTTTTGTGGTACAGAAATATATCGTTGTATTACAGTTTATTTGTTTCCGCCACTTTTTATGCGAGTTAATATATCTGTTGAATATATTTTTTATATTTTTTGATTCTGAGCGTATATAAACAAAAAGATTTTTAATTGTATTCCATATGAATATATGTATGTAATAAAATAAATAAAGATTTAATTAAAAAATATAGACAATATTACAAGATTTTACCATTTCTTTTGTTTGAATTTTATCTTTAGTTAAATACACATACTTATGTTAAAAACAAGAGGAGGCAGGGAATCCCTCGTCTTCCGCCGAGAGACCTCGAGTGGCTTTCGACAGTATAACAATTTACCTTTTGTTTGAATTTAATTTTTTTTGTGTAGTTTCCAATTTAACCATGAAAAATCCTAACCAAAAGGCAAGGTTAGAATACATCCTCAGCTGTATAGAAAATCGTTCGCGGTAAATAAAAATTCCTAACTAATAAATAACTAGATATGCTCTTTTAAAACAATTCTAAACCAGTTCGGTTCTGGTTCAGAATCAGTTCATTACTAGACCCGCGAACAAGCTGAATGGCCCAAATTTCATGGTGGGGGTAGGCAGGCCTTTATGCACTGGGTCAGGGTGCAGAAATGGCGCTTACTTCCAAGCTCTCTCTCACCACTCTACTACTTTCACTCTTTGAGAGGAACAACATATGTTTTCTACTGCCTCTGCCTACCACCATACCACCTACGCACCTTCCTTCTTACTCTTATGTCTTTACAGATAAATATTTGCAGTGGA
>JACEGR010009858.1:0-23116 GCA_014170235.1 Listronotus bonariensis
CCAAATCTACATCATTAAGGGGATGCCGTAGCACGTTAAATGAGCTAAAACGACATTCGCTGCCGTTTTTTAAATATTTGTTCGAGAAAAAAGTTGTATATTGAAAAGTTTCTTAAAATGATCCAAAGATTATCGGAAAGTTGGTTATTTTTACGGTTTGGAAATTTTGGGAAATTTAATGTGTTAATTATTACCATTACCAAAAATCAATTAACTTTCCGATAGTCTTTGGTTCATTTTAAGAAACTTTTCTATGTACAACTTTTTCTCAAAAGAAATATTTAAAAAACGGCAGCGAATCGCGTTTTAGCTAATTTAACGTGCTACGGCATCCTCTTAAAATCAAAGCAGACAAATGTTTCTTGTATACCGGGTGTCAACAAATGTATTAGACAAGACATAACTCCTAGAGCAGTAAAATGATGTCGTTGGAGAGCCATAATATTTTGTTTGGGGACAAATTTTGAAGAGCAAATAAAAAATACTTTTAACTTCAAAAACAGAAGATAGCATGCCGTTCAATTTTCAGGTAGTCTAAATTTTGAAACGCACAAAAAAAAAACTTCAACTATTCTCCTTTCACTTCCGCTCACATTAAGGGAAGAAAAATTACCGCATGCTCGCGGGCCCAAATTTTACCTCGCGTGCCAATGGTTCGCCATCACTGTCCTAGAGTATTAGACATATTAAAATAAGATTTGGTGTAGGTAAATGGTATGAGCAGAGGAGAGTTTACGCATATTTTTCACTTTTTACGCACTTCCGGTTTAACTGGAAATGGCTCCAATTTTGAACTTTTAAATGGAATGGTATATTTTGATATTTTCGAATTTCAGAGGCAATTTTAAGCCAGAATGAGACATTTTAAAAAAAATTAAGTCTACTTGATTTTTTAAACTCATTTTTAATATTGCATCTAGGTGGCTATGATTGAGCGCAAATTATTCCAATGACCCTAGGTGATGTTAGAAAAATACAATCGCAAAGTTTTGGTGACTAATATGAAAGATATGAATAAAACAATTTGGCAAATTGACATTTCCGTGTCTAACTATTTTTTTTCAAATGGCAACCCTTTTTAGAGAAGTACTTTTCCAATAAAGGATTTTTAAAAGATCTAATGATACCAACTTATTTGCGATCGGATTAAAAATAAAGTGATACATAAGGGATCAGTTCCCGCACTGTGTAATTCGATAGAAAGAAGAAATAGCCAGAAAAAAAAATTCCTTTCTATTTCTTGGCTGTACTCTGTATTATTCTTTCCGAATAGTTCGTCAATTTTCGGCAGTGGAAAAATGTACCCCTTATAGAAAAATACAAATGCATTATTTCTTAAAATATATGTTTTTTTTTTACCTATGTTTCATATGTTTCATTTTTTGGCATATTCTCTCATATTTTAATTAGTCCAGATCCATTAAATTTCCGGCTTTTAATAGTTTATCTTTTGCTTAATTAAAATGTACCTAGCTTTTTCCTATTTTGTATAAAAAATATAGAGGAGAAAAGACAGCGACAAAATTTGCGTGTAAAAAAGAGAGAGTTACTGGGATAATATATAATATTGTTAATTCCTTTGAATTAGCAAAAGTTGAAAATAAGCGGTGTTTTAGATTGCATGGATTAAATGAAAAAAATAATTCATGAGCTCAAAACTTGTCTAAGAGTTAAAGTTTAAACAAAATACAATATAACAACATAACATAAACAAATATATTATTTCCACAAAACACTAAATAAAAATTTGTTTATTATTGTGATCACAAATTGCAAATTGCCTATAACAAAGAAAATTAACCCAGAGGGCTTATAAAAAGAATGTAAACAAACGTCCAGCAGGTAAGAAGAGCGAGATCACTTTATACAAAACGCCATAGCCATACAATATATGGATGGTGGAGGGAAGGATAACCATCTTTTATGGCGGAAAAGTTGAAAAAGTGAATGTCGCAAATTGGGGTGGCGCCACAGTAGCTAGTGGAGGGATTTTGGTATTTCTTTCCTTTTTTATTTTGTATCTATCTGTCCTTTTTCATTTTGTATCTCATTCTAACAATTCATGCTCATTGGTTAAAAAATCTTCTCTGGCTACTGTGGCGCCACCTTAAGTTGCTTTTTTCGACGGACACTTTTAATACATTCAGTTGGTACTCCTCCTCTCTACCCTCCATAATACAATAGAACAAGATAAATGGCAAGAAAGATCCAAATCGCCTTTCTATTTCCAGGCGTTTGTGTGGTCCATTTGTGAGTGCGGAACGAGCCAAAAACTTAACAGAGTTCAAAATAGACAGGAAATAGAAAATAGAGAAGAATTTTTTTCTTGGCGAGATACAGAATCCAGGCGCAGAGCCACCTAGATGCAATACTACAAATTGCCCTCAGATAAATCAAAAAGACGTAAAAAATTTAAAATGTCAAATTACTATTTAGAACTGCCTCAGGATTTCAAAAATGAAAAAATATACAGGGGGTTCCATTAAAAAGTCCGAAATAGGAGCCATTTCCGGTTAAACCGGAAGTAACAAAAAGTGAGAAATTTGCGAAAACTCTCCTCTTCTTATGCCATTAACCTATGCCAAGTCTTATTTTTATATGTGTAATACTCTTGAAGTTAAGGCTTGTCCAATAGATTCGTTGACACCCGGTATTGGTAACCATGAGATAATGGCTCATTACATTAGAGTAGTATTGGCAATTCAAATTGAAAAACACAATGTTGCTACCTGGTCAATCAGCTGATAAAAAAGGCATTTAGATCCAATCTGGAAAAGAATATTTACAGAAATTACACGGTTTTTGGTTTGTGTCTTGACTAAAACAAGCACTTTTGAAAACAAGACAATAAATGTCAGAAAAAATACTAGGCACCATTGTCTAACAACCTAAATAAAACAGAGAATGGTTAACAGTCAGCGTTCCGGGAAAATTTATATAAATCCATGAAACATACGTTTTTGGTTATTTAGACCTGAACAGCAGACAACAAAAAAGACTTATTTTTTTATTATTATTATATGTTATTTATTGGTTTCCCAAATGGCCTTCGACCGAAGTCCTTCAGCCACAGTAAATTTACAGTTATTATTTGATACGATTTATATCACCTTTTGAAATTAAAAATAATATACTCTATTTAACAGAAAAAAAAATAGTAAAATATATAAATGACAATCTTATTGAAAGAAAAAAAATATAATATTATAATATAATAGTGAGCATTTAGTTGTTATAGTCTATTAAAACCTCAAATATTGTTCTCTCAGGAAATTTAAATCTAGAGTCTCTGGTATTTCTGATTAAACACAAATCTTCAATTAGCTCTCTATTCTTTGGCTTGGCTGCAAACTTTTGTGTCAGGTCCATAATTCTTTGTTCAATAGGCTGTATTTCGGTTTTCTGATAAAGGAGTTGGTTGCTGGGATTGTGCAGTGGGTTTTCTGGATGGCGCATCTTTGTTATTGCTCTTAAGGCTGATCTTTCAGCTACACTTAGACTTTTGAGGACTGATGGTCTAGCATTACATAACAACACATGCGCATATTCCAGTACTGGTCTACAGATCGATTTGTAGATTTTTGCTGCTGTTTTTATGTTGATTCCTTCATTTTTAAAAGTTAAGGACCTAAAATACTTTGCACGTGCTATGACTTTGTTTTTCGTGATGGAGGTGTGACCTTTAAAATTTAACTTTGAGTCTAGCTGGATGCCCAAATATTTTGCAGTGAGTTTAGGTCTTACTGGCTGATTACAGAGTGTTACATGCGGAGAATTATCTGTAACTTTATGGTTAAAAAGAAGAAGTTGTGATTTTCTTGGATTTGCCTCCAGTCTCCATTTTTTAAACCATTCTTCAACTGATAATATTGAACTTTGTAGCGTTTCTATAGCTCTGGTTGTCGTTGAGTTATGTGAAATTATAGCTGTATCATCTGCAAACTGTAGACTTTGTACATTTTATTTCACTGCTAAATTTTTACTGAAATCCATGATAACAACCACTAAAACACCTAACACAAGTTGTACACTGACGTTTTTTTTAATTTTTAAATGGTTTTACTTAACTTGACCTGCTTATTTATTTGGGTCAAATCTAGTAACTAAAATTTGACCCCCTCTTGACGACCGATCGATATGATCTTTGGTACACACTCATAATCTTGATGACAATACAATATAATACATTCTTTATGATTGTAAATCCAAGATGGCTCCCGATACAAAATGCCGGATTCCATATTACTTCACTACAACCTTAATATGGGTATCAAATGAAAGGGCTTGATTGGTAGAATAGAGCTCACTATAAAAAATTTAAATCCAAGATGGCCGCCACCACAAAATGGCTGATTACATATTTTTTCACAACTACTTTAAAATGGGTATCAAATAAAAGGGCTTGATTGGAAAAATATAACTAACTATAAAAAAATAAAATTTAAGTGGCCGCTGCCACAAAATGGAGAATTACATATTTTCCACAACTACTTCAATATAAAATTGTTGGTTTATTATGGTTAATTATAACAAGGCATTATATAAACCCAATAAAATGTATTAAATAACAACAAAAATAAGTAATTATGCCGTAATGTGTGTACTGTGTATTTTTTTGTAAAAAAACAAATTTTTTGAAAGTTCTTTACTTTTATTCTGAACTTTTGGCAACATAGACAACTTTACGCATCCGAGTTCTATTTCTAGAGGATTTTTTAAAGTCACAGTCAGGTAAGTTCTTGTTAGTCAAGTCTTTTTTTTTAAATTGGCATTTTTAAGGAATTAAAAAATATATATCTCTTTGACAAATTTTCGAAGTTGCCAAATGCTCTTCATATTCTTCCGAAGTTAAGGTTTTACAACTTACAGGAGGGCGTAAAATGTTTTTCATTGCTCGGCGTGTGTAGATGGAGGGACATACAAGTTGATGAGAGAAGTTATTGAGAACAAAGATGTTATAATTGAAGACAAAAACCAAATAATTAGCCTTCTACAAAATGAAATCGAACATTTAAAAAAAGAAAAACAAGAATCAATAGGGATGTTATCCGAGGATTATAATGGGCATACGCAAAAGAACTTGTATAGTGAAAAATTAAAGGCTAACAAGAAAAAGGAGGTTTTAATAGTGAAACCAAAGAAGAACAAAACATACGAGCAGGTAAGAAGTCATTTGGTTAATAATGTTGATCCATTAGAGCTCGATGCCGAGATACAAATTGGTAAGAATATAAAGAGTGGTGGTTGCATATTAAAATATGACAAAAAGTAGAGACAGTGGATGTTATAAAGAAGATTGAACATGATCTAGGTGACGACTATGAGATTTCAGTACCAAAAAAGAAAAATCCCAGAGTTAAGATTATAAGCGTGCCAGAAATAATACCGAGAGATAAAGAGGTGTTAAAAGAAAAAATTATTCAACACAATAAAATTGATCACGAACACAGTAACTTTGTATTTGATATTTTTCATGTTTCACAGGTACATAATAAAAAGTTTAATATCTTGGTTGAGGTAGACATGAAAACCTTTGAGACATTGATTGATAGAATGGTAATACAATTAAGCTTATATAAATGTAAAGTATTTGAATTTATTGGGATAAGAAAGTGTTTTAATTGTCAAGGGTTTAACCATATAGCTAAAGACTGTACAGAGAAAAAGCATGTCCAAGATGTGGTGGTGAACATAACCAAGAGGATTGTAGAGGAAATAGTATTAAATGTATTAACTGTTTTAGAACCAACAACAAAAATAAGTTAAATTTAAATGTGAAACATACTTCATGGGATCGATCATGTCAATGCTTGTTAAAAGTAGAGGAGCTTCGTAAAAATGAACTTAATTATATATGTCATAAGGATTCTAAATAGCAACTAAAAATTGTGTGTCTTAATGTGCAAAGCCTTTTAAACAAGTTTGATGAAGTAAAATTTTATATAACTGAAGCAAATGTTGACATTGCAATACTAACAGAGGCTAGAGTTACAGAAGATATTCAGGAACAAGAAATAAGCATTGATAATTACCTTACTATTAAATGTGATACTAGCAGTAGACACACAGGTTCAGTTGTATGTTTTGTAAATAGAAAGTACATTGTTAATGTCCATCCCTCTTTTTGTGTTGATAGGGCATTGTGGGTATGTTGCTTTGAAGTTGAACATGATATGTATGTAGGAGTGTACAGATCACCAAATTCTTCAGCACTGGATTTTTGAGAGATATGGATGAATTTCTGGAGGACCATATTTCAACAAAAAATAAGCTTATATATATTATGGGTGATTTAAATATTGACATGGGTAAGAATTCACCTTACAAGGATCAGTTGTTGAACTTAATGAGTGCATTCGGACTGCAACAAAAGATTCAAGAATACACTCGTGTCACAAAAGAAACAAAAAGCATTATTGACGTTGTTTTTACAAACAATGAAAATATTGCTACATCAGTATTAAAAAACCAAAAATTAGTGATCATGATATAGTTCAAATGACAATAAATAAAGGTAAAAAGGATACCAGGCACACTAACACAGTAATCAAACGTGATAAAAGAAAAATATCAAGCGAAGAATTCAAAAATAAATTACAAGATCAACAATTGGTGAATTATCAAAATGTTAATGAATTAACTGATAGATTTTATGAGAATGTTTCTCGGGTACTAGATGAGATAGCGCCATTACAGCACAGACGGATTGGATTACGTAAAAATCCTTGGTTTGATGACGAGTTAAAGAAACAGTTGCAAGAAAGAGATTCTTTGTATCACAGAGCAAGATATAGTGAGAATGGACATGATTGGATTTTGTATACACGGCAAAGAAATAAAGTAACTAGTCTTCTAAGAATAAAGAAAAACCAGCACTATGAACTTATAATAGACCAGAACATACATAAAAGTAAAGAAATGTGGAAAAGTATTAAACAAATTATTGGAAACAAGAAAACTGGTAGGGAAATAGACTTTGTAGTGTATAAAAACCAAAAATTGACTTTAAAAGAAGACATAGCAGAGGCTTTCAATGCATATTATATTGAAAGTATAGATGAGATTATTATGTCTAAAACTAAACCGATAAACAGTTCAAATGATAGTAATTATTGTATTAAAGAAGGTATTACACCACTAAAAGAATTTAAAACATTAAATGAAATTGATATCATGGGCCTTGTCAAACGGTTAAAAAAGAGTCTTCGACTGATGATATAGATCTAGACATTTTTACAAAAGGAGGAGCTGTTATGATAAGTAGTGTTACAAAAATTATAAATGCATCAATATTAGAGGCGGTAGTTCCTGATAGGTGGAAAATTTCAGTACTGAATCCTATCCCGAAGGTGAGTAATACCAAAAATATAGAAGAATTTAGACCAATCAACATGATGCCTTTAAATGAAAAACTATTAGAAATGCATATTAAAGATCAGCTTTTGGAACATTTAAAGATTAACAGTATCCTTATAGAAAACCAGAGTGGATTTCGAGATATACATTCATGTGAAACGTCATTGCAGCTGGTTATATCGAAGTGGAAAGAACTTGTGGACAAGGATCATAGTGTGGTATCAGTTTTTCTCGATTTAAAAAGGGCATTCAAGACAGTAGATTTTATTACAAAAACTGGTCAAATGTGGAATTAGTAGCAATGCATACAAATGGTTTGAAGATTATCTCTTGGGAAGATATCAGCAAACAAGAGTTGATGGTGTGGTTTCTAAGAAGAGAAGTGTCTGTCATGGGGTTCCTCAGGGAACAATATTGGGACCAATTTTGTTTCTCATTTATATTAATGACATTGACAACTGTTTTGATGAGACTACAATGTTAAATTTGTTTGCGGATGATACATGTATTTCTGTAAGTGATATAAATGTTGACAGTGCAATTGAAAAAATGTCCGGAGAATTAAAAAAGTTGAAGATTGGTTATTAAAGAATAAGTTATTTGTAAATGTTAAAAAAACAAATGTTATGATTTTAAATAACAAAACTAATGATGGTGTAGCCAAATTAAAATTGTTCAATCAAGAACTGCAATATGTTCATGAATGTAAATATTTAGGAGTAGTGATTGACAGTAGGTTAAATTTTAAGAGTCATGCTAATTTTATGTCATTAAGGTCTCGTTTTACTGTATATAAAACAATTATAAGTCCGTATTTTGAGTACTGCCCTACTGTTGTGTCATTTATTAATCAGACTGAAAAAAAAGGTTGCAAATTCTACAAAATAGAGCAATGCTTATAATATTAAGAGTTGACAGATATACCAGAATTTTCCAAATGCTGTCTACATTACAGTTTATGTCAGTAAACCAAAGATTAGTTATGTTAAATATGTTGTTTATTTTTAAAATAGTTCATAGGAAGTTACCTGATTATATGTGTAAAAAAATAAAATTTGTCAATGAAATTCATCAATATAACACTAGAACAGCCACAAATATTTATGTTCCTATAGCCAAGAAAAGTGGCACACAAAATTCATTGTTTTATAGTGTTTTAGTTGAATATAATAAATTGCCTTTATATATCAGGTCTGCTTTAAATGTAAACGAATTTCGTAGATTAAGTATAGAGTTTATTAAAGAAAATTATAGATTGTTAAATATTATAAGTAGTTTAGAATTGTTATTTATTTTTTTGTATTTATTTATAGCACTTGTTGCTAATAAAACATTTTCATTTCATTTCATTTCATATTTGACTTGCAATAAATGATGTTTCTTTAACTTTGTTTGCTAGTTTGAGGTTATAAAACAAAAAATTTAATTTGCTTCTAAATTTCTTCATTTTTTACCAAAAAATTCACCTTATTTTGAATGTGATTTCAATGAATGTTACCTCACTTACCTTATTTTAACCTGCCCAGCACGCCCATTCACATCCTGGTCCCAGAAGTTTGTAAAGTTATAATTAATTAAAAACTGAATATTTTAGATCAGCGCCATCGGTGTTTTATTAAGAAAGGGGTCTAAAATCAGTGTGTATCATTTATTTTTAAAAATCATAAAAACAGCAAAAAACCCTATTCGGCACTTTTACCAAATTATGTAAAAAAAATAGGTATGTTAAACTAAATAATAATTCGGTAAGTACTAACTACTAGATTGCACCAATCTTCTCATTAATCTGGGGTATTGAACAGACTAATAATAAAATTGTTGGGCACTTGACCTTTTCATCTTAATATTACCCCTGGATAAGCTACGTCCAACTGTTTTATTATTTGTCTGATCAACACCCCAGTTTTTTGGTACAATAAGCCTTCAGGCTGCAGTGCCACCGGACATGCAGACGGCTCCCTGGGAAAAAAAAAAAACACCCCAGTTTGATGAAAAGATTGGTGCAATCTGGTAGCTATGACTTGGCCAATTATTCTTTAGCTTTTAGTACAATAAAACCATTTAACGTTACAACGTTTTTTAATATAATTTATTTGGTAATAGTACCATGGGCCAGGGATAATCTTCTTCAAGACCTGTAGAATAGAACACGAACTTAAAATCTCTAATTACTGACAGTTAAATGAAGACACCCTGCTTTTCTTTGTCATTTGCCAGGACCCTCTACCCAGACTGGTTTGGCCTGCCTCACAGGACTTATTAATGGGGCTGTACTGTAATTTAGGAAATGCATTAAAGATTCCCTATCAAAACTTCTACATTAACCCTTAAGAAATTACTTTTGCAGTCAGTGATGGCTAGTTCGATTAGACCAAATAATATAGTTTTTCCCATCCCCTTTAGATAGTAATATTAATAATTATATGCTAAATCTTACCTGAAATAAATGAGTTACAGTGTTTGCATCGATCAATTTATCAGGGATTTTCCTTTGTGTAACACAAACTGCTGTATCAACCCCTTTGATGGCAACAGAGGTTAGGCCGGCTTGGTTTATTGCTTTAAATGCGTATTCCACTTGGTAGAGACGTCCTTCTGGAGAAAAGATTGTAATGTGGCGATCGAAGCCTGCACTGCTACCTCTCGACATTTTAAATGTTTGACTTTGTTACAGCAATTGCAAAATTACAAATAAAAACTTAAAATCAGAATGATATTTGCTTTTTTGAAGAAATGACAGTTGACAGCAAAAAACATACTTGACAGCGTTGACACCACGTTGACACAAACAAAAAGCTGCTTTTTCACGAGTAAACACTTGGGCCATTGGGCTACGTCATTAAAAATCTATGGGCTACGTTCATATACGATTACAAAGTACACATTTCTTACATTTCTGTTACAGAGGTCGTTCCTAAATGTATTATTTACTACACTGCTTTCTGTCTTTCGGCGTTCAAAATTAGTCTAGAAATGTAACTTTGCCTTACATTCTTTACCGTACTCACGAGGGCAGTAACAATTTACCGATTTTGCGCATTTTATATTTATCTCTTAAGAGAATAAGAAACTTAACAATTTTTAGATTTAAAAGTTCAAATAAATGAAATATATTTTGCTGGTGCTACTATGGATGTCAACACAACTTTGTTCATTTTTAGGCTCTTTTTATTTAGCTTCTAATTTTTCTCCAAACCATAAAATATCTACAATCTTTTTCAAATTCAAAATAAGGATATCAATAGGTGTGTTTAGCATAACGAAAAGTTATAACTAGTTTTATTTTTTCCGTTTGGTATCGCCAGTGTAATTTAGGACTAGGTGTTTGCCATCCAGTCCTCGTTATAACTAGTTTTAACTTAACTACACTATTTTCGAGGTCGTGAATTTAGGTACATTTTATTAAAACGCCAAAGCAACACCACCTAGACAACATTCAGTCATTTAGGTGGTGTTGGCCAAAGTCGATTGATGAGATAAGGTCACGACATTCGCCATATTGGCTAGCGCGGCTGTGACGTCAAGTCGGGTCATTTTCGGCCATGTTTGATTTTAGGCAGATCAGTGGCGTAGAATTAGGGAGAAAACAAAAAGAACTGTATGTTGTAAACAACATTTATTGGATTATTTTAATAGGCATAACCTAAAACAAAAACATAAATGTGGTTTAAATATTGAAAATTAAGATTTAACCAAACATACTAAATATCCAAAAGTTTATAATAAGGAAGATACGGGGGTGTCATAGTAAAAGAAAAAGTAAATTTATTTCGATAATTGTTTCCCCCTTTTTAAATATCTTAATAAAACGGTATCTCGGGGTTTTTAAACATTAGCTTTTCAGATCGAATATTAATTTTTGTGTGTAGACTAGAGGGCGATGGGTACACTATTTAAAATTCTCTAAAACTACCCATTTTTTGTTACTACTCTGTATGTATGTAAACTAGTAAGCTTCTCTATGCTTTCTGCACAAAAAGGTATACTTAGTAAAAATCGGTCTTGACAACCGTTTTTAAGGTATTCACATTTTAGTTGTTCAGTGCACCCGAAAGTATGTATGTGCCTTCAATAACATCGTATTAGCTATAATTACAACTGCTCAGATATAAATAGCTGATAGCTAAAAACTCTTGGATACCGAGTTTTATTAAAATGTTTAAAACATATCAGAAATTATCGAAATGCATGAATAAAAAATATTTATATCCCGTATCCCCGTATCTTCCTTATCATTAACTTTTGGATATAGGTATGTTTGTTTAAATCCTAAATGGGTATTTTCGCATAAGAAATCTGTGGTTTTTCTGTGTACCATTAATTAGCGGACACGCATCAGTATCATCCCATATAACATTTTTTGCCGGCGTTGTACATTTAATTTACTGGCATTGCCAACTCTCTTTAATGGCAAGGCATTGGCAAAAAGGTATCAAAAAGACGCGAAAGTGGGCAATTGGCCGTTATTAGGCCACGTGTTGCAGATAATGTGATGGCATCCGTCATTAATAAGTTATTGGCCAAAAATGCGTTTAAGATGATGGCATCCATCATTAATAAGTTATTGGCAAAAAGATAACAAAAAGACACGAAAGTGGGCAAATGCAGATACTTCCAAGCAGCAAGCTGACGTCTTATTGACGGAAATTGTCGCATATACTTTATTTTAAAAGCTAAAATGATGCGATATTTTATTTGAAAATTAAAATAGGAAAAAACTCCTTACTGCATGCAATTTCCTTGCAATGCAAAGTACCATCTCTCGGAACACTGTCCAACTTGGAGATGCAGATTTTTACACTAGCCGAAGATATTTCTTTCAAAGCTAAGTGAGATCACCTACCGCAGACCGTTCTCGAATTTGGTAGGTGGTAGAGGAGCTTTCCTCGCCTGAGGAGGTACCACCCCACTCACCCTTTAAAGAACCCGTGAAGTCTTAACGGACGTTTCGGGTTCTGGGTTTGTGAGTCAGTTTTCCTTCTTCCTTCTTTTTCTTTTCTTTTTTTCCTTTTAACCCCCCAAACTATGTACAAATGATGGCGGCACACCCGGAAGTAAAATATTCCGGAGGTAAAATACCCCTCCATTCGGATCTCCGGGCGAGGGGTACATCCGGGAGGCCTTCATCGAGAAGTTTAATTTCTTTTGCAAACATATGTGGGCTTAACACCAATATAAACTCCGTTCACCATCACCTTCCCAGCAAACACTATTTGCCGGCAATGTACATTTTTCATATTGGCATTGATGGTAAAGCATTGGCAATTGGTGGCAATATTATGCCAACATCTTATACGCATTAAAAAGTCAACCCTAAATAAACACTTAATTGCCAATAAATTTTACATGCAGGCGAATTGCCGGCAAGCATACAAAAATGGCGGCATACCAATCCTGATTAAATAAAGCACGCGTTTTTGTTGCAGGCAAATAAATATTGGATTTTTGAACCTTCAACGCATATTCATACTTTTTAAACCATACTATTTACATTGGTATTTAACTAACATTAAAGCAATTTTTTTGATCTGTTTTATTTATAATGGCAGCTAAACAACATTATTTTATGTTTATTTACATAATTTAAAGGAAATGGCCTTTTCATAACATTTTATTGTTAAAAATCATGCAAATAAAAATTAGGTCAAAAATAATGTTTATTATGTATTTTGGAGCGAATAAAAATGATGGTAAAATTAGCTATGTTAATTTCGACCGAAGGTGACCGCTTTGTGCATTTGTTTTCTACGTGGTTTTCTAGGTTTTTAGTTTTAGTTTCTTTTTAAAGAAAAGAGTTTTTTAATAGACATAATTAAATGTATTCATTACCTAATAAGTGTGTGTTGTGTGATTAATTGGTGATAACTAGTCGAGATGGCAAGATATTCAAGTAGACTGTTAGCAGCTGTAAACATTTTGTTTAAAACTTTATAAAAGTTTTAAAGACGTTAATAAAAATATTATATATATTTAATAGTTTTTTGACATACCGATGGATGGCGTAATGGACAATAAACTACTACGTTTCTGCAATATTTTCGCTTTTTATCGTCTAAACCGTACTCATTAGACAAAAATAATTCGAGAGCGGTCTGCGGTAGGTGATCCCACTTAGCTTTGGAAGAAATATCTTCGGCTAGTGTAAAAATCTGCATCTCCAAGTTGGACAGTGTTCCGAGAGATGGTACTTTGCATTGCAAGGAAATTGCATGCAGTAAGGAGTTTTTTCCTATTTTAATTTTCAAATAAAATATAGGATCATTTTAGCTTTTAAAAAAGTATATGCGACAATTTTTGTCAATAAGACGCCAGCTTGCTGCTTGGGAGTATCTGCATTTGCCCACTTTCGTGTCTTTTGTTATCTTTTTGCCAATAACTTATTAATGATGAATGCCATCATCTTAAACGCATTTTTTTGCCAATAACTTATTAATGACGGATGCCATCTTTTTATCTGCAACACGTGGCCTAATAACGGCCAATTGCCCACTTTCGCGTCTTTTTGATACCTTTTTGCCAATGCCTTGCCATTAAAGAGTGTTGGCAATGCCAGTAACTTAAATGTACAACGCCGGCAAAAAATGTTATATGGGTTCAGTCATCTAAGCCCCACATACTGTTTCTAACGGAAACACAAATAAGTTCTAAATCTTCAACCAGCCACCTTCTCTTCCCAGGCTACGAACTTATTTCGTCTTTCCGCCCACATGGTGGCGTATGTGCTTACGTCCGCAACGATCTGGCTTGTGCTCGAGTTTCTAATCTTGAATCGGGTAGGCCTGATATCCTTTGGCTCAAACTTTCCCTTAGGTCTTCAACTAAATTTATCTGCTGTTTGTACCGGTCCCCATCTAATAATTCCTATGTCGAATTCTTTGACTTTCTTTCAACAAAGATCGATAGCATAATTTCTCAGTTTCAATCGGCTGAAGTAATCGTGCTTGGCGACTTCAATGTCCATAATAAGGATTGGCTGGGCTCTTCAAAAACTGACCCCCAAGGCAGAGCAGCCGAAATCTTCGCAGTCAGTAACTCTCTTACCAACCTTATTATGAAACCCACCTACTTTCCTAGAGTCCCAAATCATAGTTCAAATCCCCTAGATCTCTTTCTTACTACAAATCCCGAACTCTATGAAACATCTGTCACAGCATCCCTAGGTCGCTCAGATCATGGCTTAGTTACTATATCTTACCCTGCACATCCCGAGGTAAATGAATACATGCCACCACGCACCGTATGGCACTACAACTCAGCCGACTGGGATGGCCTAAGGGACTTCTTCGCCACTTACCCCTGGAATTCCATCTGCTTTTCTTCTCGTGATCCTTCCCAAATTTGCAATCAACTTACTGAATCAATTCAATTGGGCATTGAAACCTATATTCCACACACCATCAAGAACCCCAAAAAATCCAATAACAAACCCTGGTTTTCCAAATCTTGTGAAAAAGCCAGAATTTTAAAAGTTCAGGCTCACAAGAAGTTTCTACAGGATCCTAGTCCAGAAAACCGACAGGCCAGCATTGAAGCAAGAAACTACTACAATCAAACAATTTCTGAAGCCAAAGACTCCTTCGACAATCGTATCAAAAACAAAGTTCTTTCTTGCTCAAATGGCAGCAAATCCTTCTGGTCCTTTGCAAAAAACATAAGTAGGAATTTTTGTGCCAGTTCTTTTCCACCACTAACTTTGGAAGATGAAATTATTTCTACTGCTAAAGGGAAGGCAGAACTATTTGCCAAACAATTTGCTGCCAATTCAACCCTTGACCCTCCCGTAAATCATCCAATTCCAACGGTTGCCCCAGTTCCTCATAAAATGCCCGATATTATTTTTAAAGTAAAACACATTAAGCGTATCCTTTCCTCCCTTAACACCAAGAAATCGTCTGGGCTGGACGGCATACCAGCAATCGTTTTAAAAAAATGTGCTCCAGAACTTGCACCAATTTTAACTCGGCTCTTTCGAATTTCTTACGACACAGGTATCTTTCCGGAGAGCTGGAAGGCTGCACGTGTTCAACCTATTCCCAAGAAAGGATCTAAATCGCTTCCATCTAACTATAGACCAATTTCAATTCTCTCAGTTCTTTGTAAAGTAATGGAAAAATTAATTAATTCACAAATTCTTAAGTACTTAGAAAAACACAAAATTTTGCACGACAGGCAGTATGGATTTCGCCACAAAAGATCTACAGCAGATCTTCTTTCCTTCGTATCACACTGTTGGAATAAGTCTCTTGAGTTTCTAGGTGAGTCCCAGATCGTTGCTCTTGATATATCCAAAGCTTTTGACCAGGTCTGGCATGCCGCACTTCTTAATAAACTTCCCTCCTATGGTCTTTCAACTAAACTCTGTACTTGGCTCTCTAGTTATCTATCTGATCGACGTATATCAGTTATTGTGGACGGCCATTCTTCAAGTTTTCACCAAGTAAATGCTGGAGTACCTCAGGGCTCAGTTCTGGCACCAACATTGTTTCTTCTTCACATCAACGACCTTCTCTCGTCCACAACTAATTCCATTCATAGTTTCGCCGACGATAGTACCCTTCACTCCAGCTTTCAGGTCCCTAAATCCATCACTAAACCTGACTTGGAAAATAAACGCAGAGCGATGCAGATATCTCTTTCGCAGGATCTTCATTTAATATTGGATTGGGGCGCCAAAAATCTCGTCCATTTTAATGCATCCAAAACACAGTCATGTTCCTTGTCGCGAAAAGAGTCATCAAATACTCATCCTCTACTTATGTCACATTTGAAAGTAACCTTAACTGGCATAAACACATTGTATCTATAGCCACGGCAGCTTCAAAAAAGCTTGGATTTCTCTTTCGAGCTAAAAAGTATTTTTCCGCTTCTAATTTATACACTTTGTATGTGTCCCAAATCCGACCTCCCTTGGAGTATTGTTCTCATATCTGGGGCATGGCGTCCCCAACAACCCTGAGCATTCTTGATTCTATTCAAAGAAGAGCTATTCGTCTCATTAATGATCCTTCACTTACAGAAAGGCTTCCCTCTCTTGCCCATCGTCGGGCTGTGGGCGATTTATCGCTTTTTTATAGGTACTTCCATGGCTTCTGCTCTGAAGAATTGACCAGTATAGTTCCTTCACTCACGGTTCCCAACAGAGAAACTCGTGGTTCCGCGCGTATGCATCCCTATACGGTCCAACTGGACAGGCCCCGAACTTCTCACTTTGTTCGTTCTTTTATCCCTAGAGTTTCTAGATTGTGGAACCTGCTGCCCGCGGAGGTCTTTCCTTCCCCCAAATCTTCAAGTATTTAAGTCCCGTGTCAACAAACTCCCTCTTACCTCGCTTAAGACACCCACGGTACGTTAGTATTTAGGCTTTTAGCCTTCGTGGTTTGTCCAAAGAAAAAAAAAAGAATTATTTTTGTCTAATGGGTACGGTTTAGACGATAAAAAGGAAGATATTGCAGAAACGTAGTAGTTTATTGTCCATTACGCCATCTATCGGTATGTCAAAAAAACTATTAAATATATATAATATTTTTTATTAACACGTCTTTAAAACTTTTAATAAGGTTTTAAACAAAATGTTTACAGCTCCTAACAGTCTACTTGAATATCTTGCCTTCTCGACTAGCCATCACCAATTAATCACACAACACACACTTATTAGGTAATGAATACATTTAATTCTTTTAAAAAAGAAACTAAAAAGCTAGAAAACCAAGTAGAAAACAAATGCACAAAGCCGTTCCTTCGGTCGAAAATTAACGTAGCTAATTTTACCATCATTTTATTTTTATTCGCTCTAAAATACATAATAAACATTTTGTTGGACTTAATTTTTATTTGCATGATTTTTAACAATAAAATTTTATGAAAAGGTCATTTCCTTTAAATTATGTAAATAAACATAAAATAAGGTTGTTTAGCTGCCATTATAAATAAAAACAGATCAAAAAAGTTGCTTTAATGTTAGTTAAATACCAATGTTAATAATATGGTTTAAAAGTATGAATATGCGTTGAAGGTTTGCCTTCAAAATCCAATATTTATTTGCCTGCAACAAAAACGCGTGCCTTATTTAATCAAGATTGGTATGCCGTCATTTTTGTATGCTTGCCGGCAATTCGCCTGCATGTAAAAATTTATTGTCAATTAAGTGTTTATTTAGGGTTCACTTTTTAATGCGTATAAGATGTTGGCATAATATTGCCACCAATTGCCAATGCTTTACCATCAATGCCAATATGAAAAATGTACATTGCCGGCAAATAGTGTTTGCTGGGATATGTATATAAAAACACGAATGACTGAAAAACTATTCGACTAAACACTATTAAAATCTCTAAAATAAAACGAGTCCCAACCAATAATATGTGAAGTCTCTAAACTAACCAAAAACATTAACAACTGGAAATCCTTGCAAAATATACAACCTAAATGAAAATAGCAAATTTCCACAGTTTTTACCAAACAAAGCTTCAACAAGGCACGACTCTGTCATCAGCTGATAATTCTACCAACTTTGAACAGAACTGCAAACCGAAATCGTAATTCTCACACCCTCACGTCCCTGACAAAGGCTATCACCGGTCTTGCTTATGTCTAAACCCCTTCTCATAAAGAAACTCTGTAAAACGCTCACAAAAATAGTGTATTCCTTTTACCTTGTAGAACCGTTCTCTGAACTGTCAATAGTGTCAAGAACGGTTCTACGGCATGAAAAAAATTAGTGTATTCCTTTTACATTGTAGAACCGTTCTGAACCGTTCTCTGAACTGTCAATAGTGTCAAAAACGATTATACAACGTAAAAAAATGTAAAAAAATTGTAAAAGGAACACTTATGGTGTGGTTCTGGGCAGTTCTAAAGCATAAAAGGAATACAGCAAATGTCAAAAAAATGTAAAGGGAAAACTTATTGTGTCGTTTCCGGGTGGTTCTGGATCATAAAAGGTACAGCAATTTGGTGTATTCCTTTTTATGCTTTAGAACTCGCCAGAACAACACAGTAAAGTGATCCTTTTATGGTGGAGTTGTTCTGCAGAACCGTTCTATTACTCTCTCCCCTTGCCTCTCATGCACCATCATCTAAGGAGGTGCACGAAGTGTTCTGACACTAATGACATATGACAAAAGGCAAATAGTAAAAATACTTGGTTATATTTAAAAATATCTATAGTAATTTACTGTGATTAATTAATTAACCCGAAAAAAATAATATAAACCCGGATGACTAAAACAAAAACCAAACAAAGAACAACAAATCTGTCAAATCTTATAAATGTCATGTCAACGGGCAAATCCTACTGTTTTTGGTGTTCCTTTTAAAGCTGTTTCGATCGGTTCTACAAGTTAAAAGGAATACACCAATTGTATTATACGTCAAAGTTGTCACCAATTATTACTGTGATTATAATTGGTTGAACGCCTCAAGTTGATAAATGTAGTACATTTTAAATGTAATTTTGATTTCATTACAGAGTACAAGGAATACTTTACATTTTAGTTATGAACGCACTCTTGGTGTATTCCTTTATGCCACATTTACAACCAATTCTGAAATTTTAAATTGACATTTAAACAATTGGTTATACTTTACTTGTCAAATCCAAATTTGATAAGTAAAGTTTAACCAATTGTTTAAACGTTAATTTGAAATTTTAGAATTGGTTTTAAATGTAGCATTAGTGTTTCTTTTTAAGAGGTGAGTTTGGCATAGTGAAAAGTGTAGTGTAGTGTATTGTAGTTTTGATGCCAAACGCGTTTAACTGAGGTAAGGTTCCGTATGTTAACCAAGATTACCGATCGGTAAAGAGCGGTTTGACAGCGGTAATACCGGTGACATCGAAATGTTAAGAAGCCGCCTTTCTTAATCTAACCAGATTTCATAAATGGTAAGGTTACGGAACGGGAACCGAAAAAACCAAGAACCGTGGTTAACTTACGGAACGTCACCTGAGTTATGTCACGAATCTCAAAAATGATTTTATGCTAGTGCCTGTACCACACTAATAGTATTTCTTAGTTGGCACATCTACCGCAAAAACGGTAGAAATGGCAACAATGCGAATAGGTATAAGCATAAAGTAACATACCTACGGATAAGAGAAACCATGGCATGCTAAAATTTTCGTACCGCATTTGCGGCAGGCTTGTCATTTTTCCAGTTTACACTTTAAATGCGTCGGTCGAAGCCTCCCTCGTGTAACATCAGCGGTGGGGAGACACGTAAGCTTACTGAAATGACTAACTGGCGGTATTTCAACGAGAAACGAATAAAATTATATTGGGAGTTTTCGCATGACCTGTCCTTAAATCGGCTATTCCATGATAACTCTTATAATTTCCTTACTCTATGGTATAAGTGTGCAAATTTGTGGCGTTGCGTTTTGCCTCTATTAGCAGGTTTTTTCTGTCGCTCTCGATTGTTACACATATACACATCAGTTTTAGCTCCAGTATACCTAAAGCTAATTAACTGATGGAGCTACCCCTTCCGCGTTGGTTTACACCCGGAACAGCTTCCATATTCTGTAGAGATTAGAGTAAACATCTAAAACATCAGTAGCAAAGTAAAGAAGCCACGCGGTCATCAGTTCTGTCTCGCTTTAAATTATTTTCCTTTTTGTTGTTCGCACACTATTAAACGACGCGTTTAGAAAGGAATAGTTGATTGCCGTCTCTATTTGTATGACGCTTGTGGCTTCTTTGGGTTTTACTTTACAAGTTTGTTAGGCTCTAAATTAAATGGAAGCCTCCAAGTTATAACTAGGCCCGACTAAACATTCGATTTCTGCCAAAAAATCATATCTACAGTGACCGCCAAAGAGTTGGATACATGGGAAAAAAAATTTTTGAAATTATTTAAAAAATTTTTGCCAATCACCTTTGCTTCTCAAGTAACTAAAAATTCAATAATGACATCCGGCTCACAGGCGTCCGGTAGGGAGATAATAATTAAAAATTAAATTAAAATATCAAAAAGTGAAGTTAGTTGGCTCGATATCTAAAAGTTATTTAAAAAAGTGTTTAAATTCAAATTTTAGGCCGACTTGCAAAAATTTGAAATAAATATTTTGAAAAAAATGAAAAAGACCTTTTTCCCAACAAAAAATATGGTCAATTTACAATTCTTAATTTTTTTCTTTAAAATAGTTTTCTTACTATAGCTGGCTGTCCATGAGAGCGGTTTCCGCTCGCGGATGATAATTCATCGTTGTGATTGGTGGGAAAAGCATTTTAAATTTGCACTAACCAATCACAACGCTGAATATATCATCCGCAAGCGGAAACCGCTCTCATGGACAGCCGGCTTAAAGTGACGAACTAATTTGATTTATCACGATTTTTGTTTTTTCTTTCACATTTAAAACGGGAATATTATAAAAATGAGATTTGGCAAGTAGTCTAAGTGTGTACACCTGTTTTTCTAAGAGCTGTATTACTATATTACAATCAAAATGTAGTAAGCCATGACAGAAAAGACTATTTTTATTAAATATTATTAAACATAAACAGTTTTGTAAAGCAGTTCTCTTCTTATAATTCAATAAAAGTTGAGTCACTCACCCAATAATTTAAACTCTTACTGATACACAAATAATATTGCACATTTTATACCAAATTTATTTGCAACATAGGTAGGCTTTAAAACAAATAAAAAACACTCTAATAAAATGATCTATCTTGTTTAGATTTTTAAATTACAATATAGCTCTTAGAAACAGCAGGTGAACACACTTAGAGTACTTGCCAAATCTCATTTTTTAAATTTTCTCGTTTTAAACGTAAAAAAAACAAAAATCGTGATAAATCAAATTAGTTCGTGACTTTATAGTTAGAAAACTTATTTTAAAGAAAAAAATTAAGATTCGTAATTTAACCGATTTTTTTTTGGGAGAAAAGGTTTTTTTATTTTTTTTTCTGATATTTACTTCAAATTTTGCACATCGGCCTAAAATTAAATTTTAAACACTCTTTTCAAATAACCTTTTAAGATATTCAGCCAACTAACCACACTTTTGATATTTAAATTTAATTTTGATTAATTATCTCCCATAAGGACATCAAATGAGCCAAAAATGTTTTTAAAAAATTATTTCAGTATTTAAATTTCAATTGCTAGGACCTTTTTGCTCTTATAAATTTTTTGAACCCCCTCCATCAAAAAAAATCTTTTTAGTCGTTACCAGTTCCATGTCATGGGTTCGAACCAGACAACCACATGGCCACCCAATAATGTGCTGGCAATGGCAAATTAGGCCGAAAGGGACCAGAGACAAGAATATAGTCCTCATGTGAACAAAAATTGCGTATAACCAACCAATTATTGCGGAAATTCGTCCATATAGATAAAAAATACAATACAACATTAAAAAAAAGAACTTTAATAAACCTTTATGGCTTTACCTATATATATATATTTTTGTAATATTATAAACTCGATACAAAAAATTAACTAGGTATAACAAAGTAACAAATTTTATAATAAATTATTACATAAATAGAGGGTGTGCTCATCCCAAAGGGACATATTTATATTTTTATCAAAAATCGTTCATTTAATTTTGAAATCCCTGTTATCGTTTCTATCGATTCGTATCTTTAAATCGTTTTAAAATATTCAGGACATTTGAAAGTATGAAAATTAATCTAAACGGGACATGTCCATTAGAAAAACCTATAGTATTTTCTTATTTCCTTTTAAATGAACAATTCTCAAGTACAGTCAAAGAATACCAATCCATAGAACCCCACAAGTGAGATTTCAGCGTACCCTAAAAATTTTAGTACCTACCGCGACCAACAGATGGCGAAAGTAGTACGATGTCGCTTTGCTAATACGATTACCATCAGAAATTGATAGCAGTCGCTGACGAGCAGTCGGCCCGATCAGTTAGAGTGAGGATATACGCAAAATTTAATAAAAATAAAATCCCCGATAAATGGACCCAGTATCCATAAGATTATTAAATTTATTATTTCAGAATAGGATATATCGATGCGTTTTACAAAACATCGTAAGCGACATTCGCCAATTTTACGGGAAACGATTTTTCTTCCCATCGCGTTATTTTTAAAGAAAAACCGAGATCTGAATGTTTTTATTTTAGATTTCTTCTTAATTTGAATTACAAAACAAACATATTTAACATTTAATGTCAAAATTTTCAGAATCTCCTAAAAAAAAGCTAAAAATTTTAAAATTCTAAACCTAAATAATAGTTAATTTTTAAATTTTTTATTTTTATTTAATTTATCTTGACAACGGTGGCAGACTTGCCACCAAAACGTCGATTTTTAGTTCTCTATTTACTTGCTTTATTTTTTTGGTTTTTGGTACTATTAATTTATTTTTTGGCGTGTACCCAAATAACTACCATTAATTAAATGAACCGCCGAACCAATATAGAACATATCTTCATCTGAAATAAAGCCAATGAAAAAAAAACGTTTCCCGTAAAACTGACGAATGTCGCTTACGATGTTTTGTCAAAAACCCATCGATATATCCTATTCTGAAATCATAAATTTAATAATCTTATGGATACTACCATTTATCGGGGATTTTATTTTTATTAAATTTTGCGTATATCCTCACTCTAACTGATCGGGCCGACTGCTCGTCAGCGACTGCTATCAATTTCTGATGGTAATCGTATTAGCAAAGCGACATCGTACTACTTTCGCCATCTGTTGGTCGCGATAGGTACTAAAATTTTTTAGGGTACGCTGAAATCTCACTTGTGGGTTCTATGGATTGGTATTCTTTG
>JACEGR010009859.1:0-23105 GCA_014170235.1 Listronotus bonariensis
AAGGTGGGAATAGACTAAGCAAACATTGCTGAGCAACAGTTGAACAATCTGCTTGAGCAAGAGTTGATGAACTGTTGGCAAACAAACGCCGATGATTGCTGGAAAATATCGGCGAACCTTGCTGCTGAAAAGTTCGTTCAGTCGAGCCATAAAATGTGCGACGAAGACGATGCTTTACTCGCATGGTGCAATTTTTTATTAGTGAAAATTAAAAAATCGCGTGAGTGCAGAAAGCGTCGGTGTGGTGGCAAAAAAGTATATCTCGCAAACAGAAACGGAACTTTACCAGAGGTAAGAATTGGGAGGATAGTCTCTAGAACGGTAGCTATAATATTAAAATGCGTCCAGTCTCGTTTATTTTTGTTTTTATAAGCTTCATTTTCGGGATTCCAGGTATTTGAATGTTCCCTTATAAGCTCTATCAAATGTAGAACTTGGTCTTCTGACCAATCGTGCGACATTTTCAAATAAAATGAAAGTAACTCTGCCGATGTACCGCTCTTCGAAGTGCCTAAATTAAACTAAATGCATATTGACAAGTCTGCACACGTATACACTGGAGAAACTGTTGATTTCGCACTGTTGGTCAACATTTCCTTTTGATGTGCGCCGCTCGGGAGCGAACATCATGCAACAGTTTGTCAACACTTGCGCAACTGTTGAGCAACACGTATGTAAATTGAGCGAACTCACAAGTTGATCAACTGTTGACTAACGTACCGTGGTGTCTTGGGCGAGGTAAGAGGGAGTTTGTTGACACGGGACTTAAATACTTGAAGATTTGGGGGAAGGAAAGACCTCCGCGGGCAGCAGGTTCCACAATCTAGAAACTCTAGGGATAAAAGAACGAACAAAAGTGAGAAGTTCGGGGCCTGTCCAGTTGACCGTATAGGGATGCATACGCGCGGAACCACGAGTTTCTCTGTTGGGAACCGTGAGTGGAGGAACTATACTGGTCAATTCTTCAGAGCAGAAGCCATGGAAGTACCTATAAAAAGCGATAAATCGCCCACAGCCCGACGATGGGCAAGAGAGGGAAGCCTTCTGTAAGTGAAGGATCATTAATGAGACGAATAGCTCTTCTTTGAATAGAATCAAGAATGCTCAGGGTTGTTGGGGACGCCATGCCCCAGATATGAGAACAATATTCCAAGGGAGGTCGGATTTGGGAAACATATAAAGTGTATAAATTAGAAGCGGAAAATACTTTTAGCTCGAAAGAGAAATCCAAGCTTTTTTGAAGCTGCCGTGGCTATAGATACAATGTGTTTATGCCAGTTAAGGTTACTTTCAAATGTGACGCCCACGAGATTGAAGGTGTCTTTGCTCTGTAGAACTTGGCCGCTCATAAGTAGAGGATGAGTATTTGATGACTCTTTTCGCGACAAGGAACATGACTGTGTTTTGATGCATTAAAATGGACGAGATTTTTGGCGCCCCAATCCAATATTAAATTAAGATCCTGAGAAAGAGATATCTGCATCGCTCTGCGTTTATTTTCCAAGTCAGGTTTAGTGATGGGTTTAGGAACCTGAAAACTGAGTGAAGGGTACTATCGTCGGCGAAACTATGAATGGAATTACGATAGGAATATATAAAAATATCATCAGTATAATTTATTTCAAATGTTATTTTTCCTACCTTGACTAACGTATCCTAATTTACACGAACTGGGAGGCAATTTTCAAATCTCGTGGATTTTTTTAAGCATCACACAATCTCCAGACTCCAACGAAGAGCGTATTTTTACTGCAAAACAAGAAATTAAAAATATTAATATACTACAAAGTAATATTGCTTGAAAAATAGTTTAGTATATACCATCTATTTTTGAGTCCTTGAACAAACCGCGAAGGCTTAAAGCCTAAATACCAACGTACCGTGGGTGTCTTAAGCAGGAGTAAGAGGGAGTTTGTTGACACGGGACTTAAATATTTGAAGATTTGGGGGAAGGAGAAGACCTCCGCGGGCAGCAGGGTTCCACAATCTAGAAACTCTAGGGATAAAAGAACGAACAAAGTGGGAAGTTCGGGGCCTGTCCAGTTGGACCGTATAGGGATGCATACGCGGAACCGAGTTCTCTGTTGGGAACCGTGAGTGAAGGAACTATACTGGACAATTCTTCAGAGCAGAAGCCATGGAAGTGACCTATAAAAAGCGATCTATGTAGGAAAAGCGATCGATTTCCAGACGATGGTAGAGTTGGCTAGTTCCTGGGTTAGAGTTCAGAACTATGCTTTTCGCACGAGTTGGTGCAGGGTTTGAATTTATATTTTGCCACCTACTTTTAACTATAAGCGAGAAGGATGAATAAAAACGTCCTGTATATAAGTTTCATACTTTTTACATCTATATATCTTTTGAGCATAAAGAAAGGAACAAATGAATTCGTTAGGGGAATAGGAAACATTTTTTTTTCACTAGCTAACCTGAGTTATTGTTATTATTTACTCCATTTCCTTAACGAGAATTAATATTTCTCACCCCTGGTAAGTAATGATATAAAAAACACCTCAGGCAAATAATTTGAGAACCATTCTATAATATTTTAAACATTTTCATAAGGCGTAGAATGGATTGCTGCGCGACTATTGATCGACGATCGCGTATTCAACATGGAAACCGTACGCTGTTTCAATTACATGGTAATGACTACGGGTCGATCATCACAACCGGGAAATCTTTCTCAACTGTAATGGAAAATGTGAGAAATTGTCCGTTGCAGACGATACGAAAGCGATGTGAGAGAAGTGGCAACCTTTTATTAACTTGGGTTGTAACTATCCATCTATCTATCTATGTAACGGAATCTTTGAGCCTAATTTTAACCAACTTCCAGCTATTCGATTTCTTTGAAACTTTGCACACGTGTCAAGGACCGATGAAGATGCAATAATTTAAAAACAGTATCCCGCTTTCTGAATCGCCAGGAAAAAAATTCCATTATATTATAAAAACAACACCTAGGATGCCATCTGTTGGCAACATTTCAAACTTTGCTATTGCTAATGAAGAAGAAATTTTTAGTTTTACACAATTTGGTTAGTTGCACCATTAGTTCAAGGATTAAATAATAAAAATTACATTATGTGTAATGTATACATAATACATAATGTGCAATTAATAAAAATTAACATTCTTTTTTTGGATCGCCAGGAAAAAAGTTTCCTTTATATTATAAAAATATAAAAACAACACCTAGGTTGCCACCTGTTGGCAAAATTTCAAACTTTGCTACTTAATGAAGAAGAAATTTTTTAGTGAGTTGCAATCTGTTGGAAAAATTTTAAAATGTGCCACTCTTGTTCATTAAAAATTTTTCGCCATTTTGTCAAGAGTAGCAGAAACTAAAAATGAAAAATAATTAATAGTTTAAAAAATATATGTAACCGAACTAAAATTAGAAAATAATTTTTCATTACAAAGAGTTTGTCACTTCAGAATAAAAGCGGGGTGCATTTTACTATATTTTTCATAACTTTTCCTCATAGATATTTGCAAATAGAATAATTATAACATTTAATATATTAAGCACCCCACGCTTTTATTCTGAAGTGACAAACTCTTTGTAATGAAAAATTATTTTCTAATTTTTAGTTCGGTTGCATATAAAAGCGTGTTTTTAGTTTTTTAAACTAAATGTAGAAAATTATTTTTTTGTTAAAATTAAAAGTTAAAAAATAAATTATTTTGTCAATAAATAATAAAATAAAAGAGGTTAATTCCTGAGCATTTTTTATATTTTTTGTTAACGCTTGCCCTGTATATTACCAATTGGGGAAGGAGTTATCATTATTATGTACACATAAAATTTATGTTTTTTTTTTATCTTTGGACAATCCACGAAGGCTGAAAGCCTAAATACTAACGTACCGTGGGTGTCTTAAGCAGGCGTAAGAGGAAGGTTGTTAACACGGGACTTAAAAACTTGAAGATTTGGGGGAAAAGGAAAGACCTCCGCTGGCAGTAGGTTCCACAGTCTCAGAAACTCTAGGGATAAAAGAATGAACGAAATGGGAAGTTCGGGGCCTGTCCAATTGGACCGTATAGGATGCATACGTGCGGCACCACGAGTTTCTCTGTTGGGAACTGCAAGAGGAGGGACTATACTGGATAATTCGTCGGAGCAGAAGCCGTAAAAGTATCTATAGAAGAGCGATAGATCTCCCACAGCTCGACGATGGGCAAGAGAAGGAAGTCTTTGAGTAAGTAAAGGATCATTAATAAGACGAACAGCCCTTTCTTTGAATGGCATCAAGAATGCTGAGGGTTGTAGGGGATGCCATTCCCCAGACATGAGAACAATATTCCAGAGAGGGTCGAATTTGGGACACATACAAAGTGTATAAATTGGAAGGAGAAAAATACTTTTTGGCTCGGAAAAGAAATCCAAGCTTTTTTGAAGCCGCGGTGGCTATAGATACAATGTGTTTTATGCCAGTTAAGGTTATTCTCAAATGTGACGCCCACAAGGTTAAATGTGTCCCCGCTCTGCAAAACCTGGCCACTCATAAGCAAAGGATGAGTGTTTGATGATTTTTTTCGCGACAAGGAACATGATTGTGTTTTGGATGCATTAAATTGAACGAGATTTTGGCGCCCCAATCCAATATCAAATTGAGATCCTGTGAAAGAGATATCTGCATCGCCCTGCGTTTGCTTTCCAAGTCGGGTTGAGAGATTGGTTTGGGAACCTGAAAAGTGGAGTGAAGGGTACTATCGTCAGCATAACTATGAATGAGATTGGTTGTGGAAGAAAGAAGTCGTTGATGTGAAGAAGAAACAAAGTTGGTGCTAGTACTGAACCCTGAGGCACTCCAGCATTAATTTCGTGAAAGCTTGAAGATTGGCCATCAACAATGACTGATATACGTCGATTAGAAAGATAACTGGAGAGCCAAGAGCAGAGTTTAGTTGGAAGACCGTAGGAGGGAAGTTTATTAAGAATTGCGTCATGCCAGACTTGGTCGAAAGCTTTAGATATATCAAGAGCAACGATCTGGGACTCACCTAGAAACTCGAGAGACTTGTTCCAGTTGTGTGAAACGAAGGAAAGAAGATCTGCTGTTAATTTAAATGTTTAATTGGCGAAATAATTACAAATAAAAAAAAGCTTAAACGCAGAGCCATATTATCTAATTCAAATGACATAACACATAAGCTAGTTTTTAGTCTGTTAACATTTTTATATTTACTAAAAATTTTTAGGTCATATGTAGATGAATCTGAAAAGAACGCCAACATGATTACCTAAGTAATAAACAGGATAAATAGATTTCACGGAACATAAAACAATCAAATTGAAATTATTTAATAAAACTTAACACTTTAGTAATTTATAAAACAACCAGGAACTATAAGTTTAAAATAATTTTAGAGCTAGTTTTTTAACAGCTTGTATCGTGTTCAAAGATGTGTAAAGATATTTTATTCTTATTTCTTGTTCTTCTAATTATAAATGAAGTTAAAAATGACGACAGCCAGCCTGTATGTGAACTAACGGCTTGCCAAGCGTTAGAAGAAAGTTTGATACATCTAACGGAGTTTGCTGATAAGATAGAGGAAAGAAATAGGACTAATGATTACCTTAAAAATTTAGAAAGAAGGTTAAGGTCCCTGGAACAGCCAGGTTGGTATACTATGTAACTGTTTTTATTAAGTATTTAATTCTTTAAAATAACTACAAATCTCTGGTCTGGCATGCCGCACTTCTTAACAAACTTCCCTCCTATGGTCTTTCAACTTGGCTCTCTAGTTATCTATCTGATCGACGTATATCAGTTATTGTGGACGGCCATTCTTCAAGCTTTCACCAAGTAAATGCTGGAGTCCCTCAGGGCTCAGTTCTGACACCAACATTGTTTCTTCTTCACATCAAGGACCTTCTTTCGTCCACAACTAATTCCATTCATAGTTTCACCGACGATAGTATCCTTCACTCCAGTTTCCTAAACCCATCACAAAACCTGACTTGGAAAATAAACGCAGAGCGATGCAGATATTTCTTTCGCAGGATCTTAATTTAATATTGGATTGGGGCGCCAAAAATCTCGTCCATTTTAATGCATCCAAAACACAATCATGTTCCTTGTCGCGAAAAGAGTCATCAAATACTCATCCTCTACTTATGAGCGGCCAAGTTTTACAGATCAAAGAGACCTTCAATCTTGTGGGCGTCACATTTGAAAGTAACCTTAACTGGCATAAACACATTGTATCTATAGCCACGGCAGCTTCAAAAAGCTTGGATTTCTCTTTCGAGCCAAAAAGTATTTTTCCGCTTTTAATTTATGCACTTTATATGTGTCCCAAATCCGACCTCCCTTGGAATATTGTTCCCATATCTGAGGCATGGCGTCCCCCATAACCCTAAGCATTCTTGATTCTATTCAAAGAAGAGCTATTCGTCTCATTAATGATCCTTCACTTACAGAAAGGCTTCCCTCTCTTGCCCATCGTCGGGCTGTGGGGATTTTATTATAAATAAAACAGATCAAAAAAATTGCTCGAATGTTAGTTAAATACCAATGTTAATAATATGGTTTAAAAAGTATGAATATGCGTTGAAGGTTTGCCTTCAAAATCCAATATTTATTTGCCTGCAACAAAAACGCGTGCTTTATTTAATCAGGATTGGTATGCCGCCATTTTTGTATGCTTGCCGGCAATTCGCCTGCATGTAAAATTTATTGGCAATTAAGTGTTTATTTAGGGTTAACTTTTTAATGCGTATAAGATGTTGGCATAATATTGCCACCAATTGCCAATGCTTTACCATCAATGCCAATATGAAAAATGTACATTGCCGGCAAATAGTGTTTGCTGGGTGGCAACTAAAAAGCAATTATGTTTTTTTTTAATTTCGACCTTTGGCTGGGTGCCTGTCAGACTCGACATTCATCTTTTTTCCCAGACTCTTTATTATGTTAAGGCCATTAAAATTTTTAATTAAAATTTTTAGCGTGGGAAGTAGCTAAGGAAGATGGTAAATGGATGGAGTGTGCTAAGGGTCCATGCAAGTGTAAACCAGAAACAAAAACAATAAGTTGTTGGCAGCAAGGCATGGTACAGTTACCGTCTGAACAGTTATTACCTTATGACGTAAGAGCTATGTAAGAAAACTCATAAGAACACAACCTTTAATTGTCTTTGATTATATTAACATTCTTAAAAAAATACTTAATATTAACTTTAATATAAAGCCTAATAATAATTACTATTTTAGTGATTTGGGTATTAACAAGCTGACAACTCTAAATAAAAATACATTTAGAGGCTTAACATATTTAACAGAACTGGATTTATTTGACAACGAAATCGACCATTTGCCATCAGATATATTTAGAAAGCTAAATAGTTTGGTATATCTGTAAGTACTTAAAAACAAAGTTTATTTTCCATGATTAAAGTCTTTCTAAAGTATAAATAAAATAAATCTTTAGTAAAAAAGTAATTAAGATAAACAAAAATAACTAACACGAACAAAAGGCATTTTAAAAAATTACCATTTATATAGGGTGTCCCACTGGGAAGTGCTGTGATTGATTTCTTTAAAAGTAGGCTTTGGAAATTTTTTAAAATATGTTGACATTTTAAAGTCAGTAGAGACATACAACTAAAATATTTTGACACTTCTATTACTTCCCGCTTATACCGGAACTACCTTATTTTAATTAAAACACCGTATATATTATACATAAATTATTTTTAGAATTTTACGCAGAATCTAAAAATAAATAATATATAGGAGTGTTCCATACAAAATAGGAAAATTGACATTAACTTTCGGTATTACTGAAAGTGGTAGAACTGTCAAAATTATATAGTTGTATATCTCCCACTGACTTTATAATTTTACCAAATTTCAAATTTTCGAGGACATCGATTCAAAATTTTCAGAAATCGATCGCAGCAGTTCCCGGTGGGACACCCTGTATAAATTCAAATTAAACTTTTTTTGTAAAAATTATATTTGGTAATTTTCTAGAAAACTGCGGCAACTCCGATTTCAACGAAATTTGGTATGTGAGGGTTTTTTGGGGCACTGATCACGAATCTTTTTGGCGGAAACGTTTTGTTCTCGAGATATTCATCATCAAAGTTCAAATTTGAACTAAGCTTATTTTTACTATATTCCCCCTTATTTTTGCACACTATTCTTGATTTAAAGCTAAAGTGTCACACAATATTTGATTTTCACCTGTTAAAACCCCGTTTTCTACGTTTTTGCATTAAATTGCGTGGCTTTTCTTTGATAATGCGGCAACTATACATACACATAGGGCTTCATGGCACACTGGGATTGAAATGATTCAAAGTATAGCTATGCAATTTAATGCAAAAAATGTAAATACGTAAAAAATGGGGTTTTAAAGGTGAAAATCAAATACTGTAGTGCCACTTTAGCTTTAAATCAGAATTGTGTGCAAAAGAAGGAGGAATATTGTAACGATAGGATTAGTTTAAATTTCAAGTCTGATGATGAGTATCTCAAGAACGAAATTTTTCCGCCAAAAAGTTCTTTCAGATTCGTGATCGCCCCAAAAAGCCCCGTATACTAAATTTCGTCAAAATCAGAGTTGCCGCAGGATTTCTAGAAAATTACCTTATATTCTTCTAGACGATTACACAAAAACAACCTAGAAGAGCTTTCCTCAGACTTACTTGTAGATCTACCAAACCTTCGAACCTTCGATGCTTCTGCTAATAATATTAGATCTTTACCGGGCAACCTGTTTCGAGAAAACACAAATCTTATTTTGCTACATCTATCAAGAAATAAACTAACACACGTTCCCGAAACGTTACTTACGAAAATGGAATATTTGGAGGATCTTGATTTTAGTAATAACTATCTGGAAACTCTGCCGAAATTTATTTTTTCTGATTTAATTGCTTTAAGAAGATTACATTTGGCTGAAAATAATATTACATTGTTACCAACAGGTAAATTCACATATAGCCTTAGGTATCAGTAGCGTAGGTAGGCGTAGGCAGTATAGGCGGTCGCCTACAGCGTCGCGCCTCAAGATCGTTTAACTAGGTAAGGTTGCCTCGTAAGCCTTGCAACATGGCGGACCATACGTCACATATGTATTTAGCTCATTATTTAATGAAGTTTTTAACAGTGTAGTTTGTGTTTTTTGTCAATATTAAAGAAATACTTTTAAATACTGTTAATTCCAGTTGTTACCGTAATTTCTTTACTTCCTATTAATAAATTATTTAACAATGATTATTCTAGCTGATTTTTATATATTGTATATCGCGCTCTTTCGCCCTCATAATATTATCCGTCTAGACATCCTTGTTGGCGCCAAGGAACCAGCAGTGCGGTACATATGTGACGTAATGAGGCAACCTTACCTAGTCAAACGATCTTGGTCGCGTCTGGGGGTCCTCGCGGCTAGAATGCCTTGCAGTTAAAGGTTTGAAATGTGAAACGTAAAACATAGACATTATTATGTTATAATTTTACCCTGGATAAGCAGTAGCAAGTGTGATTGCTGTATAAAAAAGTTTAATCTTTCAAGAAAGGGGCCTCGCAGGTACAAGAGTGTGTATGTAAAGATAAAAATCCTTTTTTTGAAACATTGGCGGTAAAATCATGGGCCACTGCTAATTCTCGACCGAATAACCGCTTGCATTCTCTACGTGGTTTTCTAGCTTCTCTTTAGTTTCTTTAGAAAAAAAGAGTTTCTTTTATCAGGATACAATTGAACATTCATTACCTAATAAGTGCAAGTTGTGTGATTGATTGGTGTGACAGCTAATTAGAGAAGGCCGTGATATCTGCTAGAGTGTTAGGAGCTGTAACACTTTAGGTTTAAACTTTATTAAAAGTTTTAAAGAGTGTTAATAAAAATATTATATATATATTATTTTTGACATAAAAATGATGGCGTAGTTTCAGCGGGATGAATAAACTACCACGTTTCTGCAATATCTTCGCTTTTATCGTCTAAACCGCCACCCATTAGACAAAAATAATTCGAGTTACCGTAGGTGATCCTCACCAGCTTGAAAAGATCACTTCTTCGGCTAGGTGTAAAAACTAATCTCCAAGTTGGACAGTGTCCGAGAGATGGTACGCAGATACAACCTTGTCTTGGCCTCTTTTTCATACGCTACACCACTCCTAAGTATAATTGTACACTAACTAGACGTCTGAAAACTGTGAAACATTAAAACTAGGGCTGGCAAAAACCGGAAAAAGAAAACAAAACCGGTTAAAAAACCGTTTAACCGGAGATATTTAAAAAACCGGTTTCGGTTAAAACCCTGTGTTAAAAGCGGCGATGAGAACCGGTATTAAAAACCGGTATTAAAAAACCGGTATTAAAAACAGGTTTTAAACACCGGTATTAAAAAACCGGTTTTTAACAAGAGAAAACCCGAAACCGGTTTTTAAAACCGAAAATCGGAAACCGAAAACGGTTCTCAAAACATAATACCTATTAGAATTTGCCCCTTTGTTTCAAACAATTCTTACTAGAAACATTTTCTTCTAAAATGCGCCGTTTTCTGGTTATTTGCCTGTCTAAGGTTAAATGAACCACCCTGTATAATCTGTCAACCAATATCCGATTTTACAAAATGAACGGTTTTTCTTTTTTAGATATAAACCGCAATCAACCAAAAACCTATTAATTGATATTCGAAGAACCGCTTTTCGATTTTGGTCCGATTATCCAAAAAACCGGTATTCGAAAACCGATTATCCGAAAAACCGGTATTTGAAAACCGCTTATTAAAACCAGTTAACCGATATCCGAAAACCGGTTTTCAATACCGGTAACCGGTTTTAGCCAAAACCGCGGTTAACCGAAAACCGGTTAACCGAAAAACCGGTTTCGGTTGCCAGCCCTAAGTAAAACTGTTTAACTTAAGTATTTTTGTCTTCCAATAGTCCATTTTTACATATTTAAATTCTCGATCTTCAATTATATTTAAAAAATTCATGACTAAATTTAATGTTACGTTTTTGTTCAGATGTTAATTAAGATTATTTTTATATTTCAGGAATTTTTGATAAACTAACAAATGTAGAGCTCCTTAATCTGAGAAAAAATAAAATTATGCATTTTCTGAAAAATTGTTTAGCAAAATGGACAATCTAAAAATTTTGCAATTAACTAGCAGACCAGATCACACAAGTAAGTGTCATGTACAGGGTTTTCATTTACTATTTTGCCACCCACTTTTCTACCACAAGCAAGAAGAATGGAAAAAGAAGACGTTTTGTACAAAAGTTTTATACTTTTTCATTGATTATCTCTGAAGCATAAAAGAAAAGCAACAAGTGGATTATCAAAACTCAAGAAAATTCAGGGAGGTAAACTTTTCTAAATAGAACACCCTCAAATATTAATGTCAGTATTAAAAAGTTCTTTTATGTTTTACCCATCTATTATTGATCTGTAATACCTTAGAAACGGAATATGTTATGGTAGTAATAATACCTGCTATCACACCTAGAGCATTATAAGCGGGCATTATGATAATGCGCTAATAATGCCTAATCTGAAATTTTATTGCTTATCCAATTCTATTTCTTTCAATAAAGATCAAGTTTATACAAACATATGTATTAAATAAAATCAATAACTTACCAGTTCCTGAAAATATGCCATTAAAACGGTTTCGGTTATTTGAAGAATTGCGTTCGCATCTTTCCAAATACCAAATATGCCATACTCCCGATCACTACTGTTGCCTTGATTTAACTGGCAAAAGATTTTCAGTCGCTTTTATGGCCTTTTCTCTTATATTTTGTGGAATTTCTTCCATTTTGAGCAAATCGTTAAATAAAAATGCCAACTGACTAACTGATAGAAACATCAAAGTCAAACTTAACACCAGTCATTATCTACTTACGTATACAGGAACAGGTGCAACTTATTTTTTATATTGCGAATAAATAATGTAATTAGTCATTGAAAAACTCTTTTTGGGTAAAACATAAAGCATTGTATGCACCACGGGCTTTACTGGACTATAATGCCCATCAGGTCAAAATCTAGCCCTCGGGTTAGAGGCCCTCGAGCTATTTCGACCTTCAGGGCATTATAGTCCTAGATAACGCCCTTGATACATAAATAGTTATTAAAAACCTTTACAAAAATATTTGATAAATCTATCTTTAATACTTTTTTCATTATACCTACCTACGGCACTAAAGAGGGACTGTAGATCGTGATGGAAGTTAAAACCAGATTTGAATGGCCATATTTCCGAAACTACTAAAGATGAGTTACCTATATCAAATGTGGTATTTTTGTAAAAGCTTTTTAAAAGATCTTTTTTGTGGTGATATAATATATAGGGTGGCCCATTAAAAAAATTACCTCTCTATTTTCTTGACTTTTTGATGATAAAACTTTCATTTAGGACGTTTTTTCTATCCTCCTTAGTTATAGTTAAAAGTAGGTGGCAAAATATAAATGAAAACCTCTTTTTCTGTAAAAATTTAATTAGAATTTTTAAATAACTTTACCATCGATTTTTTATTATTTGCAAAATAATAAAGCGTACGATCATTTAACTAAATTATATTTATTATTTGCAGTGCCGGACTTCGTGATGCCCTAAACAAACGACCCCTGTGATCAAGATCGTTCGACTAGGTAAGGTTGCCTCATTACGTCACATACGTACCGCACTGCTGGTTCCTTGGCGCCAACAAGGATGTCTAGACGGCTAATACTATGAGGGCGAAAGAGCGCGATATACAATATTTAAAAATCAGCTAGAATAATCATTAAATAATTTATTAATAGGAAATAAAGAAATTACGGTAACAACTGGAATTAGCAGTATTTAAAAGTATTTCTTTAATATTGAAAAAAACCCAAACTACACTGTTAAAAACTTCATTAAATAATGAGCAAAATACATATGTGACGTATGGTCCGCCATGTTGCAAGGCTTACAGAGGGCAACCTTACCTAGTCAAACGATCTTGCTCCTGTGATGCCCTAAGCACGCAGACTCCTGTGGTGCCCCCTACACTAGAGTAGGAAGGACTATTTCTCACCTTTTTCAAAAACAAACAAAAAAGACACTTAAACGGGCGTTTTTACTATTTTCTTTCCTTTCTAATATTTAGTGCCCCTTTGTGGTGTCCCCAGAACGTGATGCCCTAAGCAATTGCCTAATTTGCTTATAGGGTCAATCCGGTACTTGATTATTCGTATTATGTGGTATTTTGAAGTCACTTAAAAAACATAACAATAAATATTTATTTTTATTTGTTATGTGACGAAATTTTTTAGGTACTTTAAGTCTAGAAAACAATGATTTATTGTACTTAAGATATGTAGAATATTGGATGGTTTTAAACAGTAAAGCTTTAAATGAAATGATTAGATTACGAAATAGTTCGTGAAATATTTTAATATCACATGTCACGCAGAAAACTAATTGATATATCGAACTAAAAAATAAAAAATAAATCATAGTTTAAAAAAACTAAAATAACACGCTTTTATATGCAACCGAACTAAAAATTAGAAAATAATTTTTTTCATTACAAAGAGTTTGTATTACAGTAATAAAAGGTCAAACAATGAATCATAATTATATACCTCAAAATAGAATTATAATAAAATTTAAGATAATAACAGAATAATTCACTTCAGAATAAAAGCGTGGGGTGCTTAATATATTAAATGTTATAATTATTTCATTTGTAAATATCTATGAGGGAAAAGTTATGAAAAAATAGTAAAATGCACCCCACGCTTTTACTCTGAAGTGAATTATTCTGTTATTATCTTAGAATTTTATTATAATTCTATTTTGAGGTATATAATTATGATTCATTGTTTGACCTTTTATTACTGTAATACAAACTCTTTGTAATGAAAAATTATTTTCTAATTTTTAGTTCGGTTGCATATAAAAGCGTGTTTTTAGTTTTTTAAACTATTATTTATTTTTCATTTTTAGTTCGATATATCAATTAGTTTTCTGCGGACATGTGATATTGAAATGTTTCACGAACTATTTCGTAATCTAATCATTTCATTTAAAGCTTCACTGTTGCATGGGGTTTCAGAACGCAACTACTCCGAACAAGTTTCTGTCAGCCTTATGCTGAGAGTACGTCCGAAACTGCACGCATGCGCAGATCGCGCACTAGCTCTTTCTCTGTTACTCTCCTACAGAAAATCTATAAAGGAATTTATTTATCCTGGCGATCCTAATCAGGATAACGGGATACTGTTTGCAGATTATTGCATTGTCATGGGTCCTTGATACGTGTGCAAAGTTTCAAAGAAATCGAATTGCTGGAAGTTGGTGAAAATTAAGCTTAAAGATTCCGTTACATACATACATACATACATACATACAACCCAAGCTAATAGAAGCGTGTTAAAAACAGCTGTTTTAATTTCTTCTTGTTAGCAATCAAAGAAAAGGAGAGGTGGCTTTAATCACTGTCGGATTAAGACTTTTGTGGTGCCCCCTAGATATAAAATTTTTTGATGACAAATGAAAAAAAAGTTTTGTTGCCAAACTATTTCAACCAAAAATTTTAAAGCGCAAAAAAGTCATAACAAAATTTTAAAGCGCAAAAAAGTCATTCTATTTTGTCTAAAATGGTATTTACTTTTTTTATCAATAAAACTTTATAAATCATAAAAACGGGGGTTTGTACTTTTTTCTTTCATTTCTACTCTTTAGTGCCCCATTGGTTCCCCACAACGTGGTGCCTAAGCCTAAGCAATTTGCCTAACTTGCTTATAGGTTAATCGAAACTGGCTTTAATACATTTTTAAATAGTGTAAAAGAATTCTTGGTACATAAGTAAATTTTAAGTATATTTTTTTTAGATCAGCACAAACGACTTCATGGGTCTCACTAATTTGGTTGAACTGCACCTTGGCCAAAATCTTTTAAATGAAATACCAGAAAATGCATTTATTAGAAACAAAAATCTGGAAAAATTGTTTCTTTTTTCCAATAATCTGGAAGAGCTTAAAGAAAAAACCTTTAACGGGCTAGTCAGTTTAACATCGTTACTTATAAATAATAATATCCTAAAGGATATAAGCTCAAGAATATTTATTTATACAACCAGCCTTCAAAAATTGTAAGGTTCATTTAAATGTTTTTTTTTTTAATTTTTGTAATACCATTTCTTTGACTTCAGTGAATAGTTATTTATTTAACAATACTTTTATTTTTATGTTTTACCCATCTATTATTGATCTGTAATACCTTAGAAACGGAATATGTTATGGTGGCAATAATACCTGCTATCACACCTAGGGCATTATAAGCGGGCATTATGATAATGCCCGCTTATAATGCCTAATGCGTTAATATGGAAATTTTATTGCTTATCCAATTTTATTTCTCTCACAATAAAGATCAAGTTTATACAAACATATGTATTAAAATAAAATCAATAACTTACCAGTTCCTGAAAATATGCCATTAAAACGGTTTCGGTTATTTGAAGAATTGCGTTCGCATCTTTCCAAATACCAAATATGCCATACTCCCGATCATACTGTTGCCTTGATTTAACTGGCAAAAGATTTTCGGTCGCTTTTATGGCCTTTTCTCTTATATTTTGTGGAATTTCTTCCATTTTGAGCAAATCGTTAAATAAAAAATGCCAACTGACTAACTGATAGAAACATCAAAGTCAAACTTAACACCAGTCATTATCTACTTACGTATACAGGTACAGGTGCAACTTATTTTTTATATTGCGAATAAATAATGTAATTAGTCATTGAAAAACTCTTTTTTGGGTAAAACATAAAGCATTGTATGCACCACGGGCTTTACTGGACTATAATGCCCATCGAAGGTCGAAATAGCCTAGCACTCGGGCTATTTCGACCTTCACGGCATTATAGTCCTAGTAACGCCCTTGATACATAAATAGCTATACAAACTTTCATGACATATATATATCTTTTGATTTTTGTTTTTGTAGACAACTAGACAGCAATAAATTTCACTTTCTGCCAGCCAAAATCTTTGATCCACTTACTGAATTGGTATCAGTGAAATTAGCCAAAAACCCTTGGCATTGCGACTGTAACATTTTATATTTATCAATGTAAGTATCATCGCACCAGGTTCTCACTCTAGGGTACATCTTCATTCACCATAACCACCAGGCAGCATGTTTAATACCTGTTCAGCGCAGTATGAAATTGTCAGCTACACAATAGCCGCTGTTACTAAAAACAGCGACGAGAACGCGATTTTAACAAGCATCGACAGCACGTAGGCAGATTAACGTGTCCGTTCTCAGCAATTCGCGTCCTTGAAGGCAAACCTATGATATTTAAACTTTGTCTTATTTTTATTTAGATGGATTGACTCTAACCAAAACAAAATATGGGATTCAGAACCGTCATGTAGAGGTCCAGGTGATCTGGGGGGACTCTTACTGAAAGACATGACATTCGACAAGGTGTGCGAAGGACAATGGGCAAGCATGCTGAATCTAGCTCCAAGGGTACCAGTAAAGCAAGTTGAATTCGATAACAAGAATATTGAAGTTAATGGCACACAAGAAGAGGCTAATTAAAATAAAATATGGAAATTTAAGGCATTTATTAAATAAATTATGATAAAAAACTTTATAGTGCTTTTGTTAATGTCAAATATACAAACATGGTGATTCTTAACCTTACGTATAAAATTGGGAAATTTTGTGGAGAAAAAATGACTAACTAAGAAAAAAGTTGGTAAAATGTTTATAGTCGTAAGATCATCATCAATTATTTTAAATGTTATAAAATAGTACGAATTATAAGGAAAAATAATATATAATATATATATATATATATATATATATATATATATATATATATATATATATATATATATATATATATATTTTTTTTTTTATATTTATATATATATATATATACATATATATATATATATATATATATATACTTTTAGATAATATCTTTTCTAGGACTATAAAACGTATATTTTTTTTTGGAGATTTCTTGGGATGTGTAGTCCCGGCTGGCATCCCAAGCCTTTATCAAATAAAACGGTCAAAACACTGCAAATAAATATTCTAAAATTAGGTGGTACGATGATAACAAGAAAAATCGCTTACCTTAAAACATAGTACAACACCATTTTTTTGTTTTAATGTAACTTGACATGTAATAATTGTGTTGTACTATGTTTTAAGGTAAGCGATTTTTCTTGTTGTATTGTACCACCTAATTTTAGAATATTTATTTGCAGTGTTTTTACCATTTTATTTTGATAAAGGCTTGGGATGCCAGCCGAAACGTCAATAGAAATTGAATTTATGCAAAAATTTTATATATAGTTTTATTAAAAGGACTACATACCCCAAGAAATCTACAAAATATATATATATTGTGACTATAATTTTGAAATATATATATAGCCACTTTACGTCACTTGGGCAATGTACCATATGGAACTATCTTCTTGGGACCATGAGACCGGTGGACAAAAAACTAACTTCGCATTTTTAAAAACTAACTTAACTTATTTGAGCTAACTTAATTTAGTACGGACATACCCCCACTAGGGGTAGCCCGCACGGGGCTTAACTAAAACTTTAACTTTATATTTGACTTCACGAACTACCTCCTATCTAATCTCCTTTGTAACTTCTTTCTTTCTTCTTTAAATATTAAATTTTCCAGTATTTGTTTGTGCATTTCTACGCTACCCGGTTTGTTTAGTGTTTTTATTTTATTATTATAAGAGTAACCTAGAAAATTGTTTAATTTATACTTTAAAACCTTGACACCTCACGTATATCTTTATTTAGCAAAATTCCCAATGTTAAGTTACCTAATTAAAATGTATACTTATTTTTAAATTCCCTAAAATGTATATTTTTAAAATTTCCAAAATGTATACTTTTTTATACTAGGTGTTCACAATATATATATATAAATAAAGTAGTCAACTATTTTTTTAGAAATGATTTAGTGTAGGTTTTCACATCTTTGTAGAATTATTAAGTCCGTTTTTACAGTGGGCAAGTTCTTTCTGCAACTTGCAAGAAACTTGATGGTAGGCATGCGCAGTACGCGAACAGCTGATTTTTGGCAGCGTATTCTGCAACTTTATTTGCGACTTGCAACTTTACCAGTTGGACTGATTCTTCTTGCAGTTGCAACTGCAAGTCTGGGAAAAATTTGGTTATTTTAGTGGTACCAACCCCACCCAAAGTTACTAGTTGAGTGACCACCACCTTCTTGCTTTTTTTCTTGAATTTTCATCCCGCAGGAGGAGCGGCAGCAATAATGAGGTAAATTGTAGCCGCGGTGGCTCCTTTTCGTTCGATTTTTTTCATTTTTAACAGCTATTCTAAATACGGCTCAATAGCTAGGTTAGAGTTTTTCACAATTTTTGCACGTTGGTACCTTGCCCTCTTTTTTGCAATATTAAAAAGCGAACTGCGGACTTTAGATCGACTTTTGTTCTTTAAACAAGTCACGATGGTTATGTTTGATATTTGTAATATGTACTAGTTGTGATTTTATTTTTACGATATAAGAATTAGCTTTAAGGCTTCTAGTGATTATACTGTATTATTTATAAAACAAAAATAGGCAATACTTTCTATTTTATTACTAATTATTATTAATATTTGTTTTGTCCTTAGCAATAAAACATAGGGACTTAAAGTGGTTTATTGTTAAAAATTCAAACTGATTTTCAATAAAAAGTTACACATCCAACTGTTCATCTATTTTATTTTGTTGATGTTGTCAATCAAAGTTTCAGTAATCTGGAGATCAATTAAAATAAGAAATTTATGTTGACGAATATTTGTTTAAAAATGACGCATTTATCTTTTAAAATACTAAAACAACAATAGAACTAGAAAAATAATCCCTGATAGGATTTGGGATAAGATTATGTTAATATTTATTTAAATAGTATCAAATATAAAAATAATATTTTTATAAAACTAATTATGTATTAAAGTCTAAAACGTTATAGAGTTTTATTTATAATAATTTTGCATCTATTGGCCAATTCGCTTGTTTTGTATTACTTCCGGTTTGACCGGATGTGTCACAAGTACAAACCAAATGCGAAAGTAAAAGAATTAAATGCTGTAAGCGGAAGAAACAGTCTTTGGATAGAAGCTTTGTCAGTTAATATAATCGTACCTCGGGGATGAAGAAATAAACAAGATTTCAAATTGCAGGATGTTTTCTTTTGACTGTCTTTAAAGGGAGTAGAATATTTTATATAATACACCAAGACAGTAGGGAATTCTTTTCTTTGTGCTTCATAACATATATAGCCACCCCTGCTACAATTGATGCTCTAGTATTTACTGAATGCGATTTCAGTAGGGCATCAACGGCAGGATTTAATATCCTACCGCTAGACAATGAAACCTTGTCTAATAAGTAGATCGCTTGTTTTCTATGCTATTCACCACGAACTCGATACAGCCTCACTGATGAGTTCCTGTAAGGCAGGCGAAACCGGTCTGGGGAGAGTCGGTGATGATAGCATAGAAAAGTATGGAACAGATGAAAATAACACGACAAGTTCCTATAAAATTTTTCTCTGTTTAAGCCCCCGTGGAGATATGATCCCCAAAGAGGGCAGCTAGAAATCGATTTTTCGTGAATAACTTTTAAAGCGCTCTGTATAATTTGATAATATTTAGTACGATGCATACTAGTAAAGACCTCTTAAAATAGTGCCCTTGAAACTTATGTCGCTTCTTTAGTTTGCCAGGGACGGACTAGTTTCGCACATTATTGATAATATTTTTACGCCCTGTATGGTGAAGACACAAAAATATGTTTTTGGGTAGTTTAAACCTTTGCTAAAAAAAGGTACTCTTGTTTGACATCGATAAAATGAGCCGTTTTCGAGTAAAAAATTATTTTAACAACATTTGCAACAAATTCCTGACCTGCTACGAGAGGACTTCAATACTGAATCAAAATTACAAATTACATCGAAAATAAAATATTGTATTATTAAACAAAATAAACTCTTATTGTTAAAATAATTTTTTACTCGAAAACGGCTCATTTTATCGATGTCAAACAAGAGTACCTTTTTTTAGCAAAAGGTTTAAACTACCCAAAACATATTTTTTGTGTCTTCACCATACAGGGCGTAAAAAATATTATCAATAATGTGCGAAAACTAGTCCGTCCCTGGCAAACTAAAGAAGCGACATAAGTTTCAAGGGCACTATTTTAAGAGGTCTTTACTAGTATGCATCGTACTAAAATATTATCAAATTATACAGAGCGCTTTAAAAGTTATTCACGAAAAATCGATTTCTAGCTGCCCCCTTTAGGGGATCATATCTCCGCAGGGGGCTTAAACGGAAAATTTTATAGGAACTTGTCGTGTTATTTTCGAATCTAAAAACACAAAATACTTACAAATATAGGCGACCGGAAGTGCCGCCATTTTGCGAAAAACTGTTTAGGCCTGTATCTCTGTAACCGTGCACTTGAGGCCCATAATTATAAGAACTTTTATTATAGATAATTAAAATTTTTATCTTTTTCTGCTTATATATTTTATTCAGTATCACTTACCGTTCACGATTTATAAGGATTATTATTGTTTGTTTATTGACTTTTTTACCGATATCTCTTCTAATAACTGTTTAAATAATAAATTGCTTATAACCAAACTTTTAAATTGATAAATTTTCTACAACTTTTAATTTAAACTTTTTTTCCCAAAATTGATGTTTTCAAATTTACATGACCTTTTATTTACCATAATTCGAGAATGGAAACCCAAAGTCGGTCTATATAAGGTCACGACATTCGGCTATATTGCTTTGACGTGTTATGACGTCACATCTTCCCATTTTTTCGGCCATAAGCTGTTCAGTGCCGGTAGACATGATAGTTTATCGGTATCGTCAGAACAAACCAAGTTTACACAACAGTTTTTAATTATTATTAAGTTGTAAATTCTTTCACTTTAAATAAAAAAACATTTGGAATTACGTCTTTCAACAAATATCACTTCCATAAACAATGCAAAATGAAATGCGCAAATTCTAGACGCCACTGGATTGATCATCAGCTTTGATTTTACCCAGTCTTGCCAACTTTTCTCCGTGGAGTGCCCTTCCTTGCGTCCCCGACCTCGAACCGCCTAAAAGTTGAGGATATGTCGCAACCTTATAAATATAAACTAACCTTGCAGAAACCATAGTAATACCCGGCCAGATGTTGAATGACGTGTTCAGGGCCAGCTGGCGTTAACCACCAGGCACAGGATTTTTGAAATTAACGCGTTATAACTTCGAAAATAATAATTAAAGAGAAAAAGTTTAAAATCAAAGTTGTTCATTGTTGATGGCCACTCTTCAAGCTTTCACGAAATTAATGCTGGAGTGCCTCAGGTTCAGTACTAGCACCAACTTTGATTCTTCTTCACATCAACGACCTTCTTCTTCCACAACCAATCCCATTCATAGTTATGTTGACGATAGTACCCTTCACTCCACTTTTCAGGTTCCCAAGCCAATCTCTCAACCCGACTTGGAAGGCAAACGCAGGCGATGCAGATATCTCTTCACAGGATTCAACGATATTGACAGCGCAAAAGTTCATTTTGCATCCAAAACACAATCATGTTCCTTGTCGCGAAAAAATCATCAAACACTCATCCTTTGCTTATGAGTGGCCAGGTTTTGCAGAGCGGGGACACATTTAACCTTGTGGGCGTCACATTTGAGAATAACCTTAACTGGCATAAACACATTGTATCTATAGCCACCGCGGCGTCAAAAAGCTTGGATTTCTTTTCCGAGCCAAAAGTATTTTTCTCCTTCCAATTTATACACTTTGTATGTGTCCCAAATTCGACCCTCTCTGGAATATTGTTCTCATGTCTGGGGAATGGCATCCCCTACAACCTCAGCATTCTTGATGCCATTCAAAGAAGGGCTGTTCGTCTTATTAATGATCCTTTACTTACTCAAAGACTTCCTTCTCTTGCCCATCGTCGAGCTGTGGGAGATCTATCGCTCTTTCTATAGATACTTTTACGGCTTCTGCTCCGACGAATTATCCAGTATAGTCCCCTCCTCTTGCAGCTCCCAACAGAGAAACTCGTGGTGCCGCGCGTATGCATCCCTATACGGTTCAATTGGACAGGCCCCGAACTTCCCATTTCGTTCGTTCTTTTATCCCTAGAGTTTCTAGACTGTGGAACCTACTGCCAGCGGAGGTCTTTCCTTCCCCCCCAAATCTTCAAGTTTTTAAGTCCCGTGTTAACAAACTTCCTCTTACTCCTGCTTAAGACACCCACGGTACGTTAGTATTTAGGCTTTCAGCCTTCGTGGATTGTCCAAAGAGTTTAAAAAAACTAAAACACGCTTTTATATGCAACCGAACTAAAAATTAGAAAATAATTTTTCATTAAAAAAAAATATTGTCACTTCATAGTAAAGCGTGGGGTGCTTAATATATTAAATGTTATAATTATTATATTTGCCAATATCTATGATGGAAAAGTTATGAAAAAATAGTAAAATGCACCCCACGCTTTTACTATGAAGTGACAATATTTTTAATGAAAAATTATTTTTCTAATTTTAGTTCGGTTGCATATAAAGCGTGTTTTTAGTTTTTTAAACTTATTATTTTATTTTTCATTTTTAGTTCGATATGCATTTATGTATGTATAAAAGTTTGGAATGTTTCCAACAGATGGCAACCCACTAAAAATTTTTTCGCCATTTTGTCAAGAGTAGCAAAAGTTTTTCAGATGGACTTTCTGAAAATAACCTAATATAAAATTTGAGTAAAATCGATTCAGATCGAACTCTTGAAATGGCCGGTGGTTGGTACCACTGGGACGTACAGGTGACAGATGACACTTGTGGTATCAAGCAGTGGTTATAATAATATAATGGATTTTTTTTTCCTGGCGATCCAAACCAGGATAACGGGATACTGTTTGCAGATTATTGCATTGTCATGGGTCCTTAATACGTGTGCAAAGTTTCAAAGAAATCGAATAGCTGGAAGTTGGTTAAAATTAGGCTCAAAGATTCCGTTACATAGATGGATAGATAGATGGATAGATAGTTACAAACCCAAGTTAATAAAAAG
>JACEGR010009860.1:0-23099 GCA_014170235.1 Listronotus bonariensis
GCGTCCCCATCTATATTACCCTTACGCTTACGTGTTATGTTTCGGTCAGATTCCCTTGAGACAGGCGCGGATATAAAAAATTTTGTGTTTGCGTACTAGAACTGGAGGAACCTCCACAATTATCCCCGACAACATGATTGACAATACCAGAGATCACCTCGATAATGCTAGAGTCAAAAGCACTTGAATCTATTTTTTGATTTAAGTTATTACTCGAACTTGATTGAACGAATGTGCTATTTTGGTCCGGTTCGTAGTTCAGTGAAGAATATTTATTAGTAATAACAGATTTTATAACTATTTTACCTTTATTTACCGACTGTACATATCTTGATAGGTAATTACAAATTTTATGCTTATTGAGATGATATGTACCATTTATTTTAAAATTACTTAACAGACGTATAGATAGATTCCGGTTACAAGGTTTGGACATAAACTTATTCATACTATTTACAAAAAATTATAAGACTTAATATAGTCACCATTATATTTAAGACAGAAAATAAGGTTAGTAAATCTTCCAACTGAGAAAAGTTTTTCGAGCTGACTAAATCTACTTAAAGATATTACATTAAGGTCCAAAAATACAATAACTGAGTCCTCCTCTGTATAATGTCTGCTTACACTAAAAACAGAGTCTATAATTTCCTCTGCAGTTGCCCCGCTCTTTATCCATCCCTCTATATAATAATTTTACAAAATTAAAATTGGAAATAACTCTACCGATAGATGGCGCAATGGACAATAAACTACCACGCTTATTCAACATCTTTGCTTTTTATTGCCTACACCGTACCGATGAGACCAAAATATTTCGAGACCGGTCTGCGGTAGGTGATCTCAATTAGCTTTGAAGGAAATGTCTTCGGCTTGTGTAAAAATCTGCATCTCCAGGTTAGATCGTGTCCCCAGAGATGCGACCTTGCAGTGCAAGGAAATTGCAAGCAGTAAGGAGTTTTTCCTATTTCAATTTTCAAATAAAATATCGTATCATTTTAGCTTTTAAAAAAGAGTATATGCGTCAATTTTTCGTCATCTTAAAGACGTCATTATGACGTCCTTAACGGGACGTCTTTTGTCTGTGACTTAGGTTGTCGTTATCTTATGATGTCTTTGCTGACCAAATGTGACTAAAAATGACTAAAAAGAGACGTCAATTAGACGTCAGCTTGCTGTTTGGGTAAGTATGCAACAAATAGAAAACTTTTTTATTTGCAATTTGTCAGAAAATTTTATTCTTCACAAAAGTTGGTGCAAGGTCCAAAACTGTATTAGCAGTAGTTAATTTTATTAAAAGGTAAATGATATACAGAGTAGGTCAAAAAAAGCAAACTGCTTAAGTAAAGTACCCTTATTTTTAAAAATACAACAAAATGTTAAATAAAAAGTTAATAAGAATCAAAAGTTATGCCTAAATACCAAGTCATGGCCTCCTATTCAAATTTAAAAAAAATTGAAAGTTTTTAACCCTATATGATAAATAAATAAATAATAACCTGCAAGAATTCGGCTACCATGGTTGGTTGTTTATACCCAGGGCCCGACCAAGACGGCGACACGTGTTTCGTCTTCGTTAAGACTTGTCATAGCCGCTTCAGGTCGTAGGCACCTTGATAATGCCCCGATTGACTGTAAATATCCTTTCTGTTTCCCCGAACTAACAAATACAGACAACCGGTGCCATCTCACCAAGAAATTTAAAAACAACCAGTCATGGCATCGAGAGGTTAAAGGTGGTAGGTAAAAGTGCGCTATCTAGTTGTACATGGCAAAAATTAGGTATGCAACATACTGTTATGCTAACAAACCATAAGGAAACTGGCGGTCAGTTAATTACCTAGTAAGGTTGTCAGTATTTTTTCTTGTTAGCCATATATTTACATAAACTGTAAATGCTTAGTTTTTAACAATACTATTTTATTGAAAAACATCATCTTTGTTAAGCCACAGAAAAACTACTGGGAGACAAACGTCAATCAGCTGATTCTAATAACTTTTGATTTTTTAAATGCCGGATTCAGCTGAGCTATTCGAAACATCTTAACTTTGATAAACTATACACGGCACAATTGATTTTTCTTTACGGAATTATGAAAAAAAATGCAAAAAGGAATGTGTTTTGTTAGATGTGAATAGAATACAAAATAGGTTTTGTTTACTCTATTCTGCTTTTAACCAAATAGCAATGTATTATTTTATTCATGATTAATACATTTGTTTAAAAAATTACTAATAAATATTTTGCTATTATAGATACTAAAAACAATCCTATTACATAAACGTTGTCTAAGAGTATGGCAGAAAATAATTTTGTAACAAATTATCTTGAACTCAAATAGCATAAATTTTAATAAAGCCTGTGTCATTTGTCTTCTGTCTTATGTATGGTAAATAAAATATTATTTCGCAAGCTTCATTAGTTTCAATTCGTCATGCAGTTTATGACAAATTTAACATTAATTATACAGAGTGTTTCTAAAACATGCAGAAAAATGACTCCCATAAATTTCTGAGGCCAAAGTAGGACGATCTAATTGAGATTACCTAGCTCAAAAATAAGAGTGCTTTAAATCTAAAAATGTACTTATTAACGGCACAGAGAAAAACCTAAAATTCCCTATGCCAAAATATTAAGATTTAACCATGTTTGGTGGTTTTTTCTTATACTCGGCCATAGAAATATCTCTCTTTAACATCCAACAATAGTCCGCCATCTTTTTTCTAACCCATCGCCCCTGATATCGTTTCTTCATTTTTTAATAGAGACATTTTGCACCTCTTATTTTGCAATTCCGTTGTGGTTAACGTTATTCTGAGACTGCGCAGTAACGCAAACATGATCCGTTATCGTTATTAACCATACCGGACTCCTTTAATTACAGATGAATACCGAAGAACTTATCGTTATGGTTATCGTTATTGTTAAGCTGCGTGGTTGCCGGATTGTAGAAATTTTAATATCAATTATTTAAGAAGGTTGAAATTTTAATGCCGTATAAATTAAAATATCATTGATACATAGGCTCTAATTAACGAAAAGCCCATAGCAGTAAGAAAAATAAAATAATGTAAAGAAATTAAAACATACTTGCACTTTTAAGGATGTTTTTAATCAGTAATTAATTTACATGTTACAATTTGGCACACATGCTTTTTATTCTACTACCAAACCTAACCCTAATTTTTGTGTTTTGCTTCTTTGCTTATACTGTATTGTTTACATCTAGCTTTAAAAAACGAAATCAAAAGAACTGTTTGCATATATTTAAATATCAATATAGAATAATTCAAATCGGCGAATCACAGGCAAAAATAAGGTTATATGTTGAAAGCGCAGATGCAAGATAAATTTCTTAAAAGAGGCTGCAAATCTCTGTCTAAAACTGCTGCTGTAATCGTTATGCTTAATAACGATAACCATAAGAAGGCCAAAAAAGTCTGTTTTTGTTGAAAAAAAAGAAAGAGCATACTTTTACTCAGATAGTGTATACAAAGTAGCACAAATAGTTGCGGCGTTTTAAAAAAATTAAAGGTAGTCTGGTGCCCCTCTAGTTAACACATAAAAATTAACATCATATTTAAATTTGTCGTGTCAAAAACCTGCGTTGAATTATTATAGTTAAGCCCTGACTAAAGATTTTTTAAATCCAGATATCTCTCAAAAACGGCTGACTTATCAAGTCTTACCAACTGTTTCGATAGACACTTGTAGATTAATTTATTTATTTATTGGAAAAACTTTACAAACAATATTATACAATAGTAGTTACATGTAAAGTAACCAGAGCCGTACGCAGCGGGGAGGGGGGCAATTGGCCTCCCCAGAAGCCCAAAATAGACCTCTTAAAGATGGGTTTTGCCAGCGGTGGCGCCTAAACCACTTTATTAACTTACCCGGTTTCCTTTTGTTTGTCTTCGCCATTTTGCCCCTCCCAAAATCAATTTCTGCGTACAACCCTGAAAGTAACTAAAGCTGAAACTACAAAATTGTAAATAAAATTACACTCTTTCCGCGGTCTTCGAGTAGTCGGCTGAAGGCGTCGTACCAGCGTAGCTGTACCCTTGGGGATCGAGAAAAGATTCACGCTAAATTGGGGCTTCTTTTTTCTGGGGCTAAGCGCTGTGAGTGAAGATTCCTAAAGCCTGAAGTTTTTACCTTTTGGTGTTGAACACATGGTGTCTTTGTATGGTCGAGGAGGTGCGCATGCCTTGCGGAAAAACGTCAGTAGTGAAAGTGACGGTTATGCGCGATACCAGTAGCAGCCTCTGGATTGACAACCACACTTTATGCATGTTCAGAAGTTCATCGCTGTTGTTGATTTAAATATTTGAATATTTTAAACCGGAATTTCTGGGAGCGGAAAGCTCGACCATCCAGATTTTCTCACCACATAGAGCTGGCAATTGCGTTGCAGCAACGCCATAAACAAAGCAGTATCCAGAGTGGCTTTCCAGTGACGCAAATAGAGCGCTCCCGGGTAGCTCAGGAGCATTTCGTTCTACTTTATGGCGTTCCAGTGACGGAAAGTGTTATGCACCTGAGCTACTCCGTTTTTCTTTCCCCTTGCACCAACCCCTTTTTTGGTTTTTGTGCTTCAAACGTGTTTTTTATGGTTAAGGATGGATATTTTAAAATTATTTATTTAAAATGGAATTAGATATTAAAGAGATTATTATTATAAAGCCAAGAAGGGTTAAAAACAACAAAATTTTAAAAATTCTTACAGTATCTCTCTTTCCTTGTCTAAGGATGCGTTCCAGTGACTAACTTTTTAGAGCAGTTCAAGAGCTCCAAGCCCTGGAGCGTGACGCACAAAAATTTTCGTCACTGGAAAGCAACCCTGTATCTAAATAAAATTACATAAGGTGGTAAAAATATACTTTACCAGTTTTTGTTAAGCTCATAAGGACGCGTCTCAACTGCACGTGGCGCCCTCAGGCGACCAGTCAATGCGTCGCGACCAGGCGACGCGACGGCTACAATTTGTGTTAAATAGGTAATTTTTATTCCTTAAACAAAACGATAAATACTTAATTAATATTTTCACTGCCTTAAAGGTGGAATTTATTAATAAATCCTATTTTTCTTCTACTTGGTCTATAAATACAGCTTTATTTAATTATAGTAATTTAAGCAAAATTAAAAAGCACAATAACAACAATTTATTGCATTTATGCATTTTTAATAGTGACATAATTAATAGTCTTATAGTCAGCACCTACACCTAGTAGTTAAGTTATAGTTTTCTTAAATAAATTATAATTGTCTTAATAATAATTTATTTTTGCAAAAGAGTTGTTAACTACATTAGATTAAAGGTTCCGCCTTTTAACGTAATGACATATTTTATTTATTGGTTATTTAAATGTATTATTTATTTTGCAATAAATGTCTATTTTTAATTCTAATGCGTACAGGCATACCTGATTTTTATAATTTAATAAATACATTTACATTATACAAAAAGTAATGTCTTTAAAATATTTTTATTTTTAAAAATAACATGCCTTTAAACAAAACTACAACTATTTCTTTACGAAGTACCGTATAATTAAAATAGTTTGTTTAAACTCTTTAGCATATTAAAGATAAACATTTGATATAGTTATTTTCCTACGACCACTTGTGAAAATAGCAAATAGCACACTGGTTTCATGCATAGAATATCACACTAGTGTTACAAAGTACTTTACAGCACTAGTGTTGCAAAGTACTTTACAACACTCTATTGGTTTTGCAGTTTGCAAGTGACATATTTATTGTAGTGACAGTTTTTACTTACCTTAGACAGTAGAACCCAAATTAGCGAAAATCATCTTATTAACGTTAAGCTACTACACAGTGTAAGCTTTCTTCTAATATTAAAAAGAGTAATAATAAAATTTCCGAAAAATTAAAAACATAAACAAAAATAGACATAACCACAAAAATCAACTTTCACTGACTGCTCGCTCAGTGGCACAGTGTTGTCAGGTAAGTAGATCAAATTAAAAATCTCCCTCCTACCTTTGAGCACGCACACTATAGAGGCAGGCTTGCCGCTTGACCGTTCGACCTAAAGCGCCAGAGAAAAAACTCCTATAGATCAAGGTTAAATCTTTATTTTAATCCCTTAATTAAACCTGAGGCTAATACACACTTTATGAATTCACTTTCTTTTATCCATTCATAAATAGAATCAGACCCTTCCGACTTTGCCAAATGCTTTCCATATTTTGCATGGTATAACGGACGTTTAGTAGTCGTTTTTCTTACTTTTAGGACTTTTGAGTTATGCATTTACAATTTTCATATTTTTATATTTTTCTCAAAATATAAGGAAAAAAATGTAATTTTTACTTAATTTTACATGTGATGTTCAGTTTTTATAACTCGTTTTACCAATTTTACCCCACCCAGCACCCTTTTTACTCCCCGGTCCCGTAAGTTTGTTTACTGATTTTTAAATGGAATATTTTGGATATGCGCCACTTACGTTTTATTTAGAAGAGTGTCTAAAATATGTAAGTATCAATAATTTTAAAAACCCTTAAAATAGCAGAAAACCGTATTAAACTATTACCGTTATTACCTAACCAAACCATACAATTTTTATTAATTGAGGGCCTTTTTAAATTCCAAAATGATAAAATTTATATAATGCTTCTACGTAGGTAATTTTCGATGTAAAAATATTGTCAAAACAGTATAATATAGCAGTGAGGAATAGTAAATATCACACTAGTGTTACAAAGTAAAAATCACCCTAGTGTTGCAAAGTTCTCAATTGTTTTTTATTTTTTCTGTAAAGACAAACTTTAATTTTATTTTTTGGTGAATAATTTGTGGTCGTAGGAAAAAATAGTGTACAGTACTCGTGTAAAAATGACTTTCTTACACTCGTGGGTTTGTCGCACTCGGCTAATGCCTCGTGCTACATAACTAATATTCCCACTCGTATGAAATTAGTCATTTTCCACACTTGTAATGTAATATACTATTTCCTAACAAGTACGCAAAGTGATACTTTTCCGCACGCAAAAGCAGTTAGACGAACGAACGAACGACACGAAGCGGAGTTCGGATAAGCTTTAAGGAATATATTTTTTCTATGAGTTTCTTAAGAAAGTAAAAACATATATTTTTATTCTAATATTTCTCAATGTCAGATAGTATTTGTCAGTTTTGACTTTTATTTGTTGTTGCAATATACAATACCAGATATATTTTTTAATGTCAGATTGCGTGCGCAAACGAGTGCGCGAAGTAACTACTTTGCGCACGCGAGTAGAAAAAAGTTATTTATTTACAACCATGCATGTGATGTTGACATTACCGTATTTTTAAAAGGGACGGAGGTAAACGGGGCGCGAAAATATCTCTTGTACCTGCACGCCTGTAAGGTTACGTTTATATCATAGGTAAATGGGGCGCCAGCCCTTCCCGAAAGAAGGTGTGGGTCAGGGCAGGTAAGAATTCTTATAATTGACACTAATAATTTGTATACCACTTAATCAGTTCAGTTCTCATTGTAATAGTGAATAGATGTGCGAAAAGATTTCCGCTCAAGATTTTAATAGTGAGAAAAAGTCCAAAAATAGACCAACATTTTATTTCGATACCTTTACTTTAAAGAAAACACTTGCGCCCCGTTTACCTTTACGATTTTATTGACCCCAAGATCCCTGCTCCCCATTTACCTGTTCAATAAAACTTTTGTGAAGGCCTTGCGCCCCGTTTACCACCGCCGTTTAAAAGTTTAAAAGTGTCACTTTGGTGACTTTTACTTTCATTTCACGGGAGAAAAAGTTAACTTTCCTCCCGTGGACCGAAAGTAAAAAGTAACCCTATCAGCAGTCGCAAAAATTCAAAAGATTGCCAACTTGACATCTTGTCTGATATTTAGACATCTCTGTGACACCTTTACGGGCGATAAAGTGCATAAAGTGATACTTTTTTACGAATGGGTAGGCGAGTGCAGAAATCCCATGAGTAAAAAAGACACTTTATGCATGTGTTACATACTATATTTTTCTACGACCGTATAATAATTTCCCCAAATACCATTTTATACATGTTTTATTTATCTAAGCTTAATAATTTTAATTATTGGAGCACAGCCATTATATTGCAACAAAAAATCATAGCCTCGTTATTTTTAAGGAGACAATTATCCTTTTCATAACTATGCATTTAATGTTTAATTTTTTATGTACTTTGTAGAAATAATACTAAAACAAAAACAATTTATTTTCATTTCTTAGTCATCCAAATTCATTATTACTATACATTTTCAATAATTTCTATTAAATTTATTTGCAAACTGTCAAATTTTAAAACTAGTTACACATGAACTAAAAGAAATAATGATGAAATCAAAGGTAACTTGACCGTTTGGTTCAGTTGATGTCGCGTTTACTGTTACATTTCATAAATTAATATTTAAGTTTATTGTAGTAGGCATTGAAACAAAAACTAATTTAAAGTGTGAAAAAAGCTTTGAAGTGTTAAAGAAAGTTACTTTTTTTAACACTTTATGTAGTGTACTTAAATGGAGTACTTTAACTTCATGGTACCGATTAAAAAAACAACATTTTTTAACAGTCGTGAAAAAGATGATTTTGTTAAGTTGACACATATTTGATAGAAAAAAATAAAGAAAAATTTAAAATACATGGTTGTAAATAAAACAGTATATAAACATCGATTAAAAGTTTCATTACAGTCTCAAGAAATGGTTCTTCTCAGCGCTACGCGCCTCTTGTACCATCCTTTTCTATCGACAGTAATGAAACACCTTCCACCTAGGTATGTAATGCACTATTATGGATTGTGGAGGGAGGATCAGGATCTTTTATGGCGGATAAGTTGAAAAAGTGGCAATCGGAATGTAGCAAATTGGGATGGCGCCACCGTAGCTAGTGGAGGGATTTAGTCAACGGCGGCCATATTGGTGCCATCCGGCAGTCGCAGTTGAGAGTGTTGAGACCCAGCTGGTTTTGTTTGTGTTTTCGTTGGTTTTTAATATATTTGAGAAGTGTTTGCTGTGTTTTATAGACATTTTATAAACTTGAACAATTATGAGGAAGTGTTTAGTTCCAGGGTGTAAAAATTCCGAGGATAAGAAGGAAAATTTGGGTGGAAAGACATTTCACAGGTGCGTATTCAATAATTTGGGAAAAGTTTGCTTATCGGGCATTACGCCAATTTTGATAATTTTATGCATACGGGGTTTTTGGGCGCTGAACATAAAATTGTAGTAATGTTTAGCGAAAAAGTTTCATTCTGGAGATATTCATAATCATCGTGCTTCTTTTTAAATCCTTGGGAATGGCTGCAGCAATCGGCAAAAATGTATAAAATAAAGGAAAAAAAGGTAATTTTGATATAACCTACAACTCGTGAAAAACGTCGATACCGATTTGAATTTATGGCGCGGTCTCAACTGCGACTGCCGGATGGCACCAATATGGCCGCCGTTGTCTAAATCTCTCCACTAGCGACTGTGGCGCCATCCCAATTTGCACCTTTCGGATTACCACTTTTTAATACATTCAGATGGTTATCCTCCCTCCACCATCCATATGCACTATTTAAAATTTTAATTTTACCATAAAGTAACATACCTACGGATAAGAGAAACCATGGCATGCTAAAATTTTCGTACCGCTTTGCAGGCTTGTCATTTTCCAGTTTACACTTTAAATGCGTCGGTCGAAGCCTTGCCTCGTGTAACATCAGCGGTGGGAAGACACGTAAGCTTACTGAAATGACTAACTGGCGGTATTTCAACGAGAAACGAATAAAATTATATTGGGAGTTTTCGCATGACCTGTCCTTAAATCGGCTATTCCATGATAACTCTTATAATTTCCTTACTCTATGGTTTTACCATTTTAAAGATTCCGGCTTTTGGAACTTATTTTCTGTGACCCTTCGGCATTGTCGAGATAATCTATTGATTTTAAATTTAAAAACCAAATTACTTCTGGTAATAAATATACAGCGTGTCCCGAAAATAGTGATAATAATGAAAGAGCTTATGAAACAACCCATAAACATCTAGAAAAACATAAACGACCTTTGTAGAAAATCGGTGGTTTTCGAGATATTTGCACCTCAATAAAAATAAAAAAACGTATTATGAGGTTCTTATTTTAATTCTACAACACTGAATGGTAGTTAAATTGATCAAATACCGACGTTAAACCAAAAGTTTTTAAAACATTTAATAGGAAGTCTATTTTAAAGTAAAGTATGGCCGATTTTGATCACTCACACACACATTTTGACACCTCTTAGATTTTTTTATTAAATATTTTAAACTTTTAGTTAAATGTTCGTCTTTGATCAATAAAATGATTATTCAGTGTTGCAAAACTAACATTAGAATCTAAGAATACGATTTTTCTTAGATGTCAATCGAAAATGATCCAAGAGAAAGATTTTGGCGAAGCTTATACATATTCCACCAGCCCTGTCAATATTATCGATGACTTTCGGACACCCTGTGTGTGTATATGCGAAAAAGTTTATTTTTTGGTTAGCCCTCTTTTCCCCAAAAATCTAAGTTTTAAAAGCGAATCCTCCATCCTGAACTTTTTGTAAATTTGATTTAAATTTATCGTCAAATCACAAAAGTGTTCCTCTTTGGGCCAATCATCATCCTCTCATAAAAATAGAATGGTTTCTTAAAATGGCAGTTTATCTATTGTCAATTGTTAAGTGACTTTTATTTCGAAATATTGGAAACATTTACTTCTGTTGGTAACATCGTTCGAGTGCTGCAACCGGCTAATGATAACCGAATCAAAGTCGGTCTATATAAGGTCACGACATTCGACCATATTGCTTTGACGTGTTATGACATCACATCTCCCATTTTTCGGCCATGTTGTTCAGTGCCGAAGATATACAGTTTATTGTATTAGTAGAACAACCATTTATACAACAGTTTTTAATTATTATTAAGTTGTAAATTCTTTTACTTTAAATACGAAACATTTTGAATTACATCTTTCAACAAATATCACTTCCAAAACAATGCAAAATGAAATGCGCAAATTCTAGACGCCACTGGATTGATCATCAGCTTTGATTTTTACCCAGTCTTGCCAACTTTTCTCCGAGAAGTGCCCTTCCTTGCGTCCTCGACCTCGAACCGCCTAAAAGTTGAGGATATGTCGCAACCTTATAAATATAAACTAACCTTGAACCGAATAAACAAGACGACCGTATTAAAGAAAATATATTGGCGTGACAAGTGACAATGTTACCAACAGTAGTAGTTCCTAGTAGAAACAATAAAGTTACTAGTAAATTGTCCACGCACGATTCGCCGTTTTATTTTACAGACTTTGATACAGAGTAGGTATTCTGGTCTAGTCAGAGACAAGAATGAGACGAGCAACTAAATGTAAATAAATTATCCGAGAGAGAGAGTAGCTGCTGGGCCTTCCTTGTCTGTCTTCAAGGAAGCGTAAACGCAGATGGCGCGTGAGTCGACTTTATCGTTTGCCCGCCAAATTCAAATTATATAGCTGTGCTATTTTTGCCCTTAATGTTAGGTATTTGTTTTTGTTTCCTATTAATATAAAATATTTAGGTTTAGTTCAATAATTACACACACCTAATTAAAAATGTCATTTATTTGGTTTTTATAAAGATTTTTCTCTTACAGATAATCATGTCAATATTACCTTAAATTATCTGTTGAAAAGCACAAATTTAATATATACACTGTGACCACTAAATAAAAGTCAATATTCAAAGTCCAATTAAAGGTAAAAACCACGAAACACACAATAAATCACAGAAAATGTAAACAAACTGTCCAAACAAATCGGCCATTGAAAAATATCAAACACAAATATCGAATAACATTTCGGCGTGACTGCCTGCGGCAACGCTGTCAAGTTAAAAATATTCGATTCATGGTATATTTTCTTTCTCCTAATTAGATGCGAGCCAAAAAACGACATTAAAGTTTACATGCAGAAATTGTAAACAACTTGCAACCAGAGGCAAAGCGATGATTGCTCCATCTACGATAGCCTGCCATGATGAAAGACAAAGACATATTTATTGGAACTTGCGTTAAACCAGAAAGAGATAAATACAATGGGCAAATTGTTAGACCAGTTACTCTTCTCATTGTTGTCTCTGGTCTAGTTCTTTTATGAGGGGTTCGGGGCCAATAGCATCTGATACATATTTGGTGTAGGTCTCATGTCTCACTTTTTAGAAAAAAATAAAAAAAAGCTTTATAAAACTGGCTTTTCTAATACCCTATATACCTGTTGCTGCAGTGGTACCTTAATAAACTTTTTAATAATTACTTTAATGTTCATTTCATTTTCTGATGTGAATTCCATAAAGTGATTTCAGCCTAGGTGGTCTTCAGATTCCAAATGATACTTTAATTATCCTTCTTTAGCTAGTTTCGTTTAATTTAAAGTCATGTTAACAATATTCTTTGAAAGACAGTGTTAATTTACATCTATTTCTTGCATATTTAATGATTAACCTTTTAATTTAAAGGTTATTATAATGGCATAACATGAACTGATATAATGTGTATAATTGTAAATTTAAATATTCTAGATGAGTCACTTATTCTTTAAAGAGAAAGAAATATAATTTAGTGATTGAAAAATGAGAATATCCATTAAAAATGAGAAAAGGGCACTAATGAAGAGGTGTTTGGAAATGACGAGCATGTATAGAAGGAACAGTTTAAAAATGTAAATTCGGTGCTCTTTGATAAGAAAAAAATCACAAAAAGTTTAAAGCAAATAAATCGGCATGCTTGACTTCGCGGCCGCCTTTGCTATATTTCTTTTATGATATGCCGGTTGATGCAGCTGGTCATCGCACTATGGGATACAAATTTATTTAAAACTTATTATATGTTATAAATTTACACCCCCTTAACATTATTATTTTTTATTGTACAAAATAAACTAAAATGTCAGCCTCTTTGGTTAATTCGGTAGTATTCTAATCAGTAATCCGATGATTATTATCTCATATGATATACAGGGTACGACAATAGGTATGATTTTTTTAAATGAAATACCCTGAATATTATATCACCACCAAAAAATCTTTTAAAATGCTTTAAAAAATACTACATTTGATGTGTCTATCTCAATTAGTTTCGGAAAGATGACCATCCAAATCTGAAAAATAATTTTAAATTATTCTTAGAAGCGTAATAGAGATACAGCTTCCCAACTTTTTTATTTTTTAACGTATAAAATAAATAAAAACACTGTTTTGTTGGGTAGATTCTGTAGAATCCATATCTTTCATCAGAATGCTTTTATCTTTAGGATATACAGTGTAGGACAAAACATATTAAATTTTAAAATGGAAAACCTTGTAAATTATAAAAATCTTGTATCTGTCCTTACACTCAGAAGTAGCAAAAGTAGAAAGGCAATTGTAAGTACAAAAACTGATAAAGAAAGAGGTAAAAAAATCTTTGACAAAGTAGCGAGACTTCGCGAGACTGCATCGGAAACACAACAATAGCTCTTATTATTTAAACTCTTTTACTTTTTTAGTAAACAAGGCTAATATTAAACTAAGTAGATTAAATGTTGTATATTTATGTTTACTTAAAATACATTTTCAAGTTTCTTATTACCCCAATAGAAGTCGTCATATCCTTTTATAATTTTGCGTACATGTAGTTTGGAGTATCTACTTTGAAATACACAGCATGAGCTATTAAAATTTCAAAGTTGCTTTTTGGCCAAAATAATGGATTTCTATCCCATAGTGTATCGGCGCGTCGCTGTAAAGGATAGCGGCCTTTTTTATGTTTTTTTGTATTATTTTCAAAGGGTACCGAATTTGCGCTTTTAAAATGTTCTTACTATACACCTGTTTAATTTCTCTTAAAATATATAATATTAAGATTTTACTAGTTACCAGAAACCCAACTAAATGTCGTTTTTAACACCTTAAGATGAATTTAAATACTGAGAACGCCTCAAAAACAAGTCATAAATCAAAATATACTGATGTTATGACTTCCAGATGACACCTGCTGGTCAAGTGGCATACTTTCCGAGAGTTAACACGCGCCAAAAATAGTTTGTAAAATTTTAAAACCCACAGATTTATCTTTAAGTATAAATTAAACAGAACATTTGCATTTAGGATGTTTAAGTTGGTGATTAGGAAAACCTGATATTGCAGGTGTCAGTCATTTTAAAGTGAAAATATTGTAATAACAAAAATGGATAAAATTATACAGAGTGTTTTAATGTATAGTAAGAACATTTTAAAAGCACAAATTCGGTACCCTTTGAAAATAATACAAAAAAACATAAAAAGGCCGCTATCCTTTACAGCGACGCGCCGATACACTATGGGATAGAAATCCATTATTTTGGCCAAAAAGCAACTTTGAAATTTTAATGGCTCGCATGCTGTGTATTTCAAAGTAGATACTCCAAACTACATGTACGCAAAATTATAAAAGGATATGACGACTTCTATTGGGGTAATAAGAAACTTGAAAATGTATTTTAAGTAAACATAAATATACAACATTTAATCTACTTAGTTTATTATTAGCCTTGTTTACTAAAAAAAGTAAAAGAGTTTAAATAATAAGAGCTATTGTTGTGTTTCCGATGCAGCTTCATGAAGTCTCGCTACTTTTGTCAAAGATTTTTTACCTCTTTCTTTATCAGTTTTTGTACTTACAATTGCCTTTCTACTTTTTGCTACTTCTGAGTGTAAGGACAGATACAAGATTTTTTTATAATTTACAAGGTTTTCCATTTTAAAATTTAATATGTTTTGTCCTACACTGTATATCCTAAAAGATAAAAGCATGCTGATGAAAGATATGGATTCTACAGAATCTACCCAACAAAACATGAGGTGTGGTGTTTTTTATTTATTTTATACGTTAAAAAATAAAAAGTTGGGAAGCTGTATCTCTATTACGCTTCTAAGAATAGTTTAAAATTATTTTTCAGATTTGGATGGCCACCTTTCCGAAACTAATTGAGATAGACACATCAAATGTAGTATTTTTTAAAGCATTTTAAAAGATTTTTTTGGTGGTGATATATTATTCAGGGTATTCCATTTAAAAAATCATACCTATTGTCGTACCCTGTATATCATATGAGATAATAATCATCGGATTACTGATTAGAATACAACCGAAATAACCAAAGAGGCTGACATTTTAGTTTATTTTATACAATAAAAAATAATAATGTTAAGGGGGTGTAAATTTATAACATATATAATAAGTTTTAGGTTTCCAAAAATCATTTGTAATAATTTATAATATTTTTTCAGTAAAAAGCACCCCATTTTAAGTTAGATTGGTAAGTTTCAGAATTTTGACCAAAAAATGAATTTCTATCCCATAGTGCGATGACCAGCTGCATCAACCGGTATATCATAAAAGAAATATAGCAAAGGCGGCCGCGAAGTCAAGCATGCCGATTTATTTGCTTTAAACTTTTTTGTGATTTGTTTTCTTATCAAAGAGCACCGAATTTACATTTTTAAACTGTTCCTTCTATATAAAAAAATAAGATCGTGTCTTTGAGGTGAACAGACTTTTTTTTCCTTTAAACATGTGTTCTACGAGCTTTAGCGTAACAAGGGAGGGGCGAACCGCCCTGGGACCCCAATAAAAAGGTACTTCCTATTGTCAAGTAAGGGGGCCCACTACTTCCTGTGGGTCGCCACCCCTTGCCTACGAACTACGACCATCGCAAGTTGCGTTAAAACAAAAAACAAATTATCATGTGCCACGAGACCCCCTTTCCACTTATTTTTTTTTCAAAATGGCGCCCAAAATTCAGTTTGACATTTATAACTGTCATTCCTTGCCCACAATTTGGTTTGTTGTGTTAGAGATGTGTCGTGAAAAACTCCGGACGTTGATTTTAGGGAGAATTTCTTAGAAGCCTCTTTTATAACTCTCGGAGCATGTCAAAAATTATGTTGGTTATGTCAGCAATATGACAGCTAGTTTGGTAGTACCGTCATAAATTGTTTAAAAATAAAATATTTAAGGTTAATAATTGGTTTTATGAGTCGCCGATACCATCAAGTGTTGAAATATGTTTACTTCTGGGTGCAGTGTTGGATTTACCAGCAGGCTGAGTAGACTGGAGCCTAGGGCGTAAAATTTTAAGGGGGCGGCAGATGTACTTCATAAATTGTTTATTTCGACTTAGAAACATTGAATAAATAAATAATAGTTTTAAAAACTAAAAAACACGCTTTATATGCAACCGAACTAAAAATTTGAAAATAATTTTTCATTACAAAGAGTTTGTATTACAGTAATAAAAGGTCAAACAATGAATTATAATTATATACCTCAAAATAGAATTATAATAAAATTTATGATAATAACAGAATAATTCACTTCAGAGTAAAAAGCGTGGGGTGCATTTTACTATTTTTTCATAACTTTTCTCTCATAGATATTTACAAATGAAATAATTATAACATTTAATATATTAAGCACCCCACGCTTTTATTCTGTTATTATCTTAAATTTTATTATAATTCTATTTTGAGGTATATAATTATGATTCATTGTTTGACCTTTTATTACTGTAATACAAACTCTTTGTAATGAAAAATTATTTCTAATTTTTAGTTCGGTTGCATATAAAAGCGTGTTTTTTGGTTTTTTAAACTATTATTTATTTTTTAGTTCGATATATCAATTAGTTTTCTGCGGACACGTGATATTGAAATGTTTCACGAACTATTTCGTAATCTAATCATTTCATTTAAAGCTTCACTGTTGCATGGAGTATCAGAACGCAACTACTCCGAACATGTTTCAGACAGCCTTATGCTGAGAGTACGTCCGAAACTGCACGCATGCGCAGATCGCGCACTAGCTCTTTCTCTGTTACTCTTCTACAAAAAATCTATAAAGGAATTTATTTATCCTGGCGATCCTAATCAGGATAACGGGATACTGTTTGCAGATTACTGCATTGTCATGGGTCTTTGATTCGTGTGCAAAGTTTCAAAGAAATCGAACCGCTGGAAGTTGGTGAAAATTAAGCTTAAAGATTCCGTTACATACATACATACATACAACCCAAGCTAATAAAAGCGTGTTAAAAAGAAGAAAATGAAAGTGAGAACCTTTTTTTGCTCTTCAAAATTATTTCTCCAACCAGATGAGTAAAAATTAACAGCCTACGTGCGGCAAATACGTAAATTCGCCATTGAACATACGGCCAAAGTTTTGACTGCTACTGTATAATATTTACCTGCCAAATATTTGTTACACCAATATTTCTCACTTTTTAAAATTCTTAGAATTAAGGTTAAAAAAAGTGCAACCATGCATGAAATAACAAGCGACTACGTCATTGTTGCTGCTTATGCAAATGATATCATTGGTCGAAATCGGCAGGAATGCAGCTCATTCTGGTAGACAGACTGACAAATAAACTAATTAGGTCGTAAAGCGTTAAAGGTTTTGGTCTTTGACCTGCAGAAATATTTTTATACAGGGTTGATACGTAAGCAATGCTGTTTTAGAATAACTAATTAAAATTTGTTTACGTCAATCACTACGTTTATATCGAATAGTTGAAGCTAGCTTGAGTTAAAGCGGCTTTTAAAAGTGGTTTGAAAAAGCGATATAAACGCGCTTGAAAGTGACTTGAATCGTTCAAGTCAAGCCTGAAAATAAGTAGGGTTGACTTCACTGAAGCCGATTAGTAACACGATATAAACGATTCAAGCGGGATTAATAACTGCCTAACTTCAGATAAAAGCTTCCTCGAATGTCATTAGTGTTAATTTCATTCATTGACATTTTTATGAAAAATATGAGTTGGAAAACAGGTGAAAAAACTTAAAAACACGCTCACACCAACAACAGCACACAAAACGGGACAAATTAAAAAGTGAGGTTTGTTTTTCATTTGATGTCTACTGTGAAGTTGGATGCAAAACTGCCGCATGCGTACGACGATGGCCTGAAATGTGCTTGACCTCGATTTTCAATCGAGTTTCAAGCCACCGAAATAAACACATAAACTTGGATCTCGCTTCGAAGCCGCTTTGTTTTCAAGCCAGCTTCAAATGTTCGATATAAACGTAGTATGTCACAGGAAGTTTTTTAACCATCACGAAACAAGAAAATTTTTTCTTTAAGCCTGGTAGAATATTTGAGAGAAACAATTACATATACAAGGTGTTCGAAAAAACTTTTTTTCAATTTTTAACACCCCGTAGTTCAAAACCAAGACGTTTAGGACATATGTTTATATGAAGTTTTTTTCTTATTTTTTGTTGTAGAATCGCCCCGTAAAGTTTGTCGGTTGAGTTACTGGACACCCTGTATGTATGTAGATAATTTGAGAATTGGTGAAAACTTTAATGTCGATTGGTGCCTAAACGGTTGGGTTTATCGACTTTAATAAAGAGTACCTTATTTTTAAGTTCTTGATTGTCCATAAAATGGCGCCATCAGCTTTGCGATATCGGTCAAAATAAAAAAGTTATGATGTAAATAAATTTTAACTTTCAGGTAAAGTGCCCTCTGGCGGTATTAAAAAAGTACTTTTATCTTCAAATTTTAGAATCTGCAAAGCTTGATTTGTGTGCTAAATGTCAACTAGATTAGCTAAAAAATAATTGCAATATGGCGAAAAAACAAAAATAAAAATTGAACTTTTAACTCCTGTAACTTGGTAACCAAGGAGATTTCGACATTTTGTCAAAGGACTTCATAACATTATTTTTCATTGCAGAATAACCTCTTAAAATTTCCTAACGCATTTTCCGAACACCCTGTATATTTTGTGAAATATTTCATACTAAAATAATGTAAACTTCAGCAATAATTGGGACCTCATTTTTTGTGATCTATAGAAAGATTGCCATATTTTTTTATAACCCTGTCTAGAGTAGATAAATTTTTATTGTCAAACATTATTCATAATAGTCGTTGATTCGAATAGGAAGCAACCTGCACCCATCTGTTTACCGGATATAGTATTTAAACAAAGGTATTGCTACAGGGTGGTCTAAAAAAATATGGTCCAGGCTATATTAAAATTTAATAAATAATAGTTTAAAAACTAAAAAACACGCTTTTATATGCAACCGAACTAAAAATTAGAAAATAATTTTTCATTACAAAGAGTTTGTCACTTCAGAGTAAAAAGCGTGGGTGCATTTTACTATTTTTTCATAACTTTTCCTCATAGATATTTGCAAATAGAATAATTATAACATTTAATATATTAAGCACCCCACGCTTTTATTCTGAAGTGACAAACTCTTTGTAATGAAAAATTATTTTCTAATTTTTAGTTCGGTTGCATATAAAAGCGTGTTTTTTTAGTTTTTTTAAACTATTATTTATTTTTCATTTTTTAGTTCGATATATCAATTAGTTTTCTGCGATCATGTGATATTGAAATGTTTTACGAACTATTTATGTATGTATGCATGTAAGACTGAAACTGCACGCATGCGCAGATCACTCGCCTAGCTCTAGCTCGCTTACTCTTTCACAGAGGATCTGTAAAGGAATTTATTTATCCTGGCGGTCCTAATCAGGGTAACGGGATACTGTTTTTAAATTATTGCATTGTCATCGGTCCTTGATACGTGTGCAAAGTTTCAAAGAAATTGAATCGCTGGGAGTTGGTAAAAATTAGGCTCAAAGATTCCGTTACATAGATAGATAGATAGATAGATAGATACAACCCAAGCTAATTAAAGCGTGTTAAAAAAATCCCAAAATGTTTAACAAACCCTGTATATTGGCAACCCCTATTTTATAAGTACATTCCAAGGCTAGTTAATAAAATATGCATGTTAAAAAAATAGAGAATGTACCAAAAAAGTATAATAACTTTTCAAAATTTTAAATTTTAATTAGTAGTATTTAGTAGTATTAGTAATATATAAGTACTGTATGTAGACTTAAAAAAATATATATATACAAAAATTGCTATTATACAGGGTGTGACAAAACTTTGAGTTTTTTTATTTAAATATAGCCTTAACATTACTTTTTTAAATACTAGATTTAATACAAAATAGTTTTTATCCGGTAAACAGATGCGTGAAGGACGCTTCCTATTCGGATCTCACTATAATTGCCGTGCAGTAAATTTTTTCCATTATTGTTTTAAATAACCATAGCTTATTTACATTTTTTTCTTTGAAAAAGATTGAATTTTAAAAATATAGCAGAATATATATATATAGGGTGTTCTATATAAAATACCAGAGTACCCTATATCTAAAAATCGGCGATTATATTTTTGTGGTATAGATGGGTCCACATTTATGTCATTCTGAAAGCAATACCGCCAAGTACACAAAAATTATGGAGTAAACAAACCTTTTCGAAGGCACATAGCGCTGACAGAGCCTGATTTCATATTTTTAAATAAATAAAAAAACACTGCTAAAACACGTGTCACGTACTTAAAAACATCCTCTTGTTTCGCCTCTGTCTTGCCATAAAAACGGGGGCACGTGGCATGGAACTCGTCGGGTTGAATATTTTTGCTGCAATAAATTATTGGTAACAAAAGGGTTTATTTACTTTATCATTTTTGTGTACTTTGCGGTATGACTTTCAAAATGAATAAAATGTGGACCCATCTATAATGGAATGTCGCAAATATGGTAAAAAACTTTAAGCAAATCTAAGGCTTCCTGCAAAAACCCCATCCGGATAACTTTATTTTCCTACGACCACTTGTGAAAATAGCAAATAGCACACTGATTTCATGCATAGAAAATGCGTTATGTCACACTAGTGTTGCAAAGTACTTTACAGCACTAGTGTTGCAAAGTACTTTACAACACTGGTGTGATACATATTATGATGTCATTCTAAAAACTGCTATTGGTTTTGCAAGTGACATATTTATTGTAGTGACAGTAAAAAAAACTTTTTATTTACCTTAAACGGTAGAACCCAAATTAGCGAAAATCATCTTATTTTATATTTATTAAAATTTACGAAAAAATAAAAACATAAACAAAAATAGACATAACCACAAAAAACAACTTTCACTGACTGGCACAGTGTTGTCAGGTAAGTAGATCAAATTAAAAATCTCCCTTCTACCTTTGAGCACGTACTTTATAGAGGCAGCCTTGCCGCTTGACCGTTCGACCTAAAGCGCCAGAAAAAAGCCTATAGATCAAATTCCTTCCTCTCTTTCTTCGTGTACTCAAACAACTAGTTAAATCTTTTTTTTTAATCCCTAATTAAACCTAAGGCTAATACACACTTTATGAATCCACTTTCTTTTATCCATTCATAAATAGAATCAGTCCCTTCCGACGTTGCCAAATGCTTTCCATATTTTGCATGGTAACTGACGTTTGGTAGTCGTTTTTCCTTACTTTTAGGACTTTAGGTTATGCATTTACAATTTTCATATTTTTTATATTTTTTCTTAAAAATATGAGGAAAAGCTGTTATTTTTACTTAATTTTATATGTGATGTTCAGTTTCATTAACTCGTTTTACCAATTTTACTCCACCCGGCACCCCTTTTCACTCCCCGGTCCCGTAAGTTTATTTACTGATATTTTTAAAAAACGGAATATTTTGGATATGCACCACTTACGTTTTATTTAGAAGAGTGTCTAAAATATGTAAGAATCGATAATTTTTAAAAAACACTTATAATAGCAGAAAACCGTAATAAACTATTAGTGTTATTACCTAACAAAACCATACAATTTTTATTAAGTGAGGGCCTTTTAAATTCCAAAATGATAAAAGTTAATGCTTCTAGGTAGGTGATTTTCGATGTAAAAATATTGTCAAAACAGTATAATATAGCAGTGAGGAAAAGTATATATCACACTAGTGTTGCAAAGTAAATATCACCCTAGTGTTGCAAAGTTCTCAATTGTTTTTTATTTTTCTGAACAGACAAACTTTAATTTATTTATTTTTGGTGAATAATTTGTGGTCGTAGGAAAAATAGTGTACAGTACTCGTGTGAAAATGACTTTCTTACACTCGTGGGTTTGTCGCACTCGGCTAACGCCTCGTGCTACAATATTCCCACTCGTGTGAAATTAGGCATTTTCCACACTTGTAATGTAATATACTATTGTTTTAAAGTAGTTCGCGATCAAAATGGGTCAAAATATAGACTCCACCCTGTATAACACAGGGAAAGGCAATCCTTAAGAATAAAACGAACAATAAAACTTATATTTTCCATGTCTTTATTTCTTTGGTCCAGACGAATGTATATATACATAACAATTAATTTAGAAATGCCGCGCTTTGGGCATAAGGCACGTATGTAAACAAAAAATAAATTTTATAGAACATTTTTATGGAGGTTGGTGCGCAAACAATATGGGGATTACTTATTTCATTTATATTGTTATGTTTGGGGATTAGATCAGTGGCGTAGGAACAAGACGGAACAAAATATATTTAATTTTACGCATGTAACAATTCGAACCACCTTTTTCGCAGTAATAAATTATATATTTAAAAAAATATGGTATACGGTTTTATTGTACTAAAAGATAAAAAAATAATTCGGTAAGTCCAAGCTACCAGATCCCACCAATCTTCTCATCAATCTGGGGTATTGACCAGACAAATAATAAAACCGTTGGGTGTAGCATATCCAGAATAAATATTATGATAAACATTTTAAGTGCCCAACGATGTTATTATTTGTCTGATAGATAGATAGATAGATAGAATATATTACCTTAAAATGCACAATAGGTACAAAGGGGTCGTCAATATAAATAAATATAAATATAAATACTATAAAAAATATATAGATATACACAAATATACATAGACACATAAATATATAAAATGTAATTGTAAAAAACACACAAAAAAAAGAATACAAATAGACAGAAACCTTATCTATAAATAATTACTATAAATAAAGTTAAAATTTTGTATAAATATATACATATAAAAGAATATTAAAATTGTCAAATCAAAACGCAAGCAAAGTAACAAAGTCTAATGTCGCATATACTCTGCAACCGAGTAAAATGCCTTGTCAATAAGAAATTGCCTAACGACATTCTTGAATTTACCACCATGCATATTTCTAACATT
>JACEGR010009861.1:0-23096 GCA_014170235.1 Listronotus bonariensis
ATTCGCACACAAAAGGACAACGATCCGTCTTCCGACAAGGGACGAATAGGTGCATCCACGGTACATTATCCTGCGAGGCACATCCTGCAGAAACGCAGTGGGTAAATCACACGGACAATGTGGCCATTTCCTGAAAATCGTCACAGTGTTACACCCCTCGGCTGCACTGAGTCACTTTCCCTTTTCTTTGGATGGAAAATGTCACGGACATTAGTCAGAGGTCAGACCTTTAATAATTTACCATAACATTTTTTGTGGAATAATATAACGGAAAAGTGATCTTTATCCCAGTACATACCTATGACTCATATATTTGAAATATTTTTTTATTTTTAAACATACCTTTTTGAGATACGGATGGTTTGATGTGGCCGAGAGTAGCAATGAAATTTTTGTATTCAATAAATAAATAAATACCCTACTTCTTTATGTGGTTACACGGACTGAAGTGGGTAAAAAGTTAGTAAGAGAAAGCATTATATAGTGTGTCTCAGGATAGGTGTTAACAAGAGGACAAACAAACCAAAAATTTTGGAATTTTTAAACGTCCTTTTTGGAAAACGTGTCACATGGTTTAAAACTGATAAAAAGAAAATTTTACTCCGATTAGTAACAGGGTGAAAATTATAACTAAATATATAAAAATGGCCAAGTACCTTCATGGTTAAAAATAAGACAAAATTGTATAACTAAATGTTGTAGGGAAGTTAATTTTTTGTCAAAATATAAACTTAAAGAGTTTAGGTAAAAAAATATTTTTGTCACTTTGTTACATTATGCATTAACAGTTTTTAAAATACTTCGCTTAAGGCATCGAATAAAAAAAAAAATATTTTAAATTATTTAATTTTTTTTTAATTTTGCTCCTCCTTACACCTATTCTGGGACACACTGTATAAGTAAAAACTATTTTTAGTTGTTCCACATAGTTTTCGTTTAGAAAAATACATTTGTGTTCGAGGCCGGATTTAAAGGGACGCAGGCGGGGCAAGTGCCCCGGGGCCTCCACAATATATGCTCACAAAATTTTTCTACAACATTTCATAACATATTTATTGATGAGGACCTGTTTTTTTGTTTCGGTCTTTAACAAAATGCCATTCACTTTTTCTTTGAGGTTGCCCCCAAAGGCTCATTGTCCCAGGGCCCACACACCTCTAAATCCGCCCCTGTTTGTGTTTAGTAACCTTTATTCCATCACTGTAGGCTATTTTGTCCAGTTCTTTAAATTAGGTGTTTGTAGCAGCAATTATGTCAAAATAAAATGCATTTTTTTTACTAGAAATAGTCTTAGATCCAAAAAGGACTGATTTTTCAGGAAAGCGGTTAAATTTGGCGTGTACCCAACTAAACATTATTAAACACATTTTTTTAGGCTTTAGGCAACCTTACTGCAAAAGCTTTATTTAAATACTGTATTTAATATGAACAGTTTTTTTTCGGTAAACAGATGAGTACAGGTCGCTTCCTATTTGGCTCTTATACTTAATTACTTCGAACAAATTTAAATATAAGCCACCTGACTCGGTCTCTTCAAGTTTTGAAGGGTAAAAACTAGCCAAGGTTAATTCGGTAACTTTTCATCTCATCATCGTATTTTGAATAAACAAATAAAGATTTTTATTCGTTTTCCATTTATTAACTTGAACCATGTCTTAAGTTTTTTATTTTTTAGTCCAAACTGTATCACCAACATTTTTATAATTAGAAGCAATTATCATTCTATGTCATTAAACCGCAGCGCATGGAAATACACATATTTCTTTTCCGAGAGGAAAAAGGTTTGAGGTTAGCCAAGAGAAAAAGGAAATATTATTCTTCCAAGTTTTCGAACTCTAAGACCCACATTTTTGGCGTGAAAATGGGTTATATATTTAATTTAACTTTTGATTTAAGGATTGTAAACAAGGGCGACTATTAGGAATCTTTAGAACGATGTTTTAAGTAGAGCTAAACTAAAATTTTAAAACTTACAGTTCATAGCATACAGCGAGAGTGAAAATGTTGAAATAAGAAATTTTTTAAAATGAGGACAGATGTTGGCGAATAAAATATTTTAATCCATTAATGATAGGTATGTTTACAGATTTAGTCAACAATGGCTTTTACCGCGTTAAGAAGTTTCTCTAAGCCCCGTTACACATGAGGCGTACGAACACCCTACGCATGACGCCTGACAAAAAATTTTGTATTGAAAGTAATGTAACTTAACACGTACGCCGCGTCTATATGTAAATGGTTACATTACTTTCAATGGATCAGCCGTAGGGCGTACCAAGGTACCAAAAATCGTTATTTACTTAATTAATATAATATACAATTTTTATAATGTCTTTAAGTAAACTTGGTAAGTCCCGGTACATATGAGACGTGAGATTTACATTTTTAGATATCTTAGAAATGTTTTCCAAATTTAAAAACTCCCAATTTATGTAAAATGTATTATATAAATATATGTTTTTTAAAACTTTGATACCCTCGTTTTTTAAGAATTAAGGCTTAAGGCGTACAGTATGTCTACGTAAGTTGGCGCTATATGGAAAATTTTTTTATTCCTTTAACGAAAAAAGTTATTCTTTATATTAATTCTGTATGGTCTAAAACCCATAAAGAATCAGATATCAAATTGTGTCGGTCATCTACGACGTTTGGCCAAAAATGGCAATTTTGCTAAAGGAAAAAGGAAAATTTTTCGCTATTATCAAAAATTGGTAAGAAGAAGAGACGTTAAGAATTAAAAATAACTTTTAAATTTGCGATTTGGTTTATACACAAAAAAAAAAAAAAATGCGATAGTGGTGAAAATTAAAGTTTTTTTATTAAAACATTGTATATTGCTCTTGTTTTGATAAGAGTAGGGTAGGGCGGGGCTAGTTGAGCAATTTTTCACTTAATCGGTTATAGCTTCTCAAAAATAAGTCTTAATAGATTATAATGCATACTGATGGATTAGCAATTTATCCCTTATTAATAGTGTCCATAGTAATTTCTTTCTAATAAGTCGAATTTGGGAGCTACATCTATTTTAATGTAGTCAAGTATGTACAACGTAGCCTATAGGTGAGGTAAGCTGAGCATGGGTATGGGGCTAGTGGAGCACTTAGAAAGTATAGTCAAATTATGGCTTGAATTTTGACAATTTTCCTTTTATATTTCTAATCATACAGTGAGAAAACAACAAATTTCATTAATAAAACAGCAACGTACCTAGCTTAGGTTAACTATTGAATGTAATACCTAACAATTCATCTTTGACTTTTAAACTTTTAAGCAGTTTTATTTTGCTTCTCTTGTAATGCCTTCTGCATCTGTTAAAATTGCAGCTTTTCTCTATCTTCTGTTTAATTTGGCTAATTTTCTTGGACCAGCCTTTGGGTATGGTCGAACTATTTCCAGAGAAAATTTATAAGTTAGATATGTCAGCTCGTCTTCTTAGTTGCTTGTACAAAGTTCGGGTGCAGCCTTTTTTAAATCTTGAGCAGAGTCTAGTAGTCTTACTGTTATAAGTCCGTATTCTAAAAAATAAAATAAAAACATTTTATACTTAAAACCGTGGGGTTAGTTGGGCAACTGTAGCTCAACTAACCCCAACCTGAAATTTTAAAGGAAAAGAAAATTTACTAGAAAACCGGTTAGAATTATATCCAAAATCTTTATATATATTAAAACTGCAATAAAATTACTTAAGATTAACACTTACCTGATTGACGACGGAATACATTTAACTATCACAAATAAAAATTTTCGGCTTGCAATTATTTTACTTTTTAATGGCAAAATAAACAATGCGCCGCGTCACCATTAGTGGTCGCACAATGAGTTCCCCTCGCGCAACCCCTTCTTTATGCTATTTGATGCTTTTGCGTGTGGTCGATAGTTTTGGGATATTTTAATTGCCCAACTTACCTCTATGCTCAACTAGCCCTGCCCTACCCTACATTTGAAAAGTTTACTTAGATTGTCTAAAACATGTATAAATATTAAATGTATTGCACCAATGTATAAACTTTTTACAATTTTTACAATTATCGCAGGAAAAAATTAAAAAGCCCATGGATGACGAATATAATTTAAGATCTGAGGGTTGTATTTTAGGTTTTGGAGCCTGCAAAATTTTTAATAAAGAATACCTAGTTTATGTAAAAATAATAATAAAAAGTTTTACATATGACGCCAACTTATGTAGCTACACTGTATATTCGTTTAAAGTTTTTTTTTAGTGAAAAATCACCACTGAAGTTTATTGACAGTGTTTTATAACAACCTGTATATTTTCTTTTTCCTAAACGAATTTTAAAATAGTTCCAATCTGAAGCAAAATGCTTTGCGATTTACGTCCAAATTCTCGTGGATATTTTTTGATATAATTTACAAAACTATTTTTCAAAAAATTCAAGAAATGTGTAACCTTAAAAGGTCATGCGCCAAGAAGAGATATTTCCATGAAATGCAGCATAATGACATCGGGTAATTGCTTCTAATTACTTGTAAAATTACCTTGTGGCAGAAAAGATGTTGCCAGCCAAGTGCTCGTAAGTTTTTAGGGGAGGAAATGAACCCGTTCTGGGCCATGCTGAACGGCTGCTTCCAGCCGAGTTTCAGAAAAATAAATAACCGCGATTTCAAACGTATTATTGTTTAATTACGAGAGGGAGTAAGAAATATAGAAAGTTGCTAATTAATTTAGGAAACTCCCGGAAGAAGCGAGGATTAATTTTGGTTTTCGCAAGTATCTGTTGGTAATACTTAGTAGCTTGGAGAAAGAGTTTTTATTGAAGGAAATAGAGTTTCAGGTTTGGAAAAGTTTTGAAGACAGGACCGCTTTATTCTAAAACATTTTTGTTTGATTTTAAGACTTAAATAAATAAAACACTTTGGAAAATTATAACTATTATTCTCTAATGCAAAATTGGCGGTAGACAAAAGATATTATTAAAATGGAAATAAAACATATTTCTAGATATACAGGATGAGTTTTTTTATGTCTTGTACTGTTGGTTTACCTACAGAGATGGTCAGACTGAAAAAAGTGTTTAATACCTAGTTTTAATTATTTTTGGTTTTGTCTGAGAAAGTCACGGTTTACCAGATTTTTTAAAATTGCTTTTTTCCTTAAACTCTGTTACTGTTCTAAATTGGAACAGAGTGTAAATCGGAAAGTCGTAGATAATCGCAATGAAAAGTTGTAATCCGATATTTAATGTAGTAATCCATTTTTGAACTATGATATATATTTTTTTAACTATAAACCTTAGTTGACTTTGCTTGCAAATTTAAAAAAAAAATGTCCAAAGCTAGGTTTATTTTTAATTTAAAGTATATTCTAAATACATCGTTTACAAACGAGGCGTAAACCGCTAAGGAATTGTGGTGAACAAGCAGATGGAGTTGGATGGAATTATGTCAAAATATGTGGAATTGAGAAAAGTAAAGTGGAATTGTGTGGAACAGTGTAGAATTGTTTTGAAATTTTTGTAGAATTGTGATAGAATTATGTGTAACTATATGTAATTTTAATCCTATTTTTTACTTTTTTCTCTTCTCTTTCTCTTTTTTCGTATTTTTTCCTTTAATTTTTCTTCATTTTTTAAAAGTGAAAGCACTTTTCTTTGCTTCTAAATAATTTTTATGACAAAAAATACAAAGAAAGACGAAAAAAACTTTGATCCGTTACTTCATATCATCAATATCTAAAATTTAGGGTGGAAGTGTCATGGAATTGTGAGAAATTGTGCTGACATTTTGGTGGAATTGTGGTGTACACATTTTCGTCAGTGGTTTACCCCTCATTTAAAACTTATAGCATGGCCTTTTTAAAAATGGCCCATCCAACTATGATTTACATGTCTTAAAATTGTACTGTACATTAAATAACGGAGCACCAGTCCATAGCGAACAATATTATTTAAAATTTTTCTATATATACATTTTTTATAATAATTAGAATATTAACCAAGTTATAAAGGAAAAACATTTTTTTCAAAATGTCTAGTACAAAAACAAAAAGTAATTTAAACTAAGCTTTAAAGTTACAATACCTTCCCCATTTAAACATCTCTGTAGCTGCAGCGGTTTCCGAGGTCCCTGTACCAAATATCGAAAAAAACCTCACACTGAATAATAGTAATTTATGTAATAAGTGCAAAGACACTTAATGCATGTTTTACATATTATATTTTTCTACGACCGTATAAAAATTTCCTAAAACATTATTTTATACATGTTTTATTTATCTAAACTTATTAATTTTAATTTTTGCAGCACAGCCATTATATTGCAACAAAAACTCATAACCTTCTTATTTTTTAGGAGACAAATATCCTTAAAACTATGCATTTATTTTTTAATTTTAAAAAATTATATGTACTTACTTTTGTAGAAATAATATTAAAACAATATAAATACCTTTTTAATTTCTTAGTCATCCAAATTCATTATTACTATTAATTTTTTAACAATTTCTATTAAATTTATTTGCAAACTGTCAAATTTTAAAACTAGTGACACATGAACTAAAAGAAATAATGACGAAATCAAAGGTAACTTGACCCTTTGTTCAGCTGATGTCGCCTTTACTGTTACATTGCATGATTTGATATTTAAGTTTATTGTAGTAGGCTTTGAAACAAAACACTAAATCAAAGTGTGAAAAAAAGCTTTTAAGTGTTAAAAAATGTTACTTTTTTACATTTTATGTAGTGTACTAGAACGTAAATATTATGTTTTTAAATTAAGTAGGTTTTCTGTTCATTTGTAATGGATATCAAAAAAATTACCCAGGAAGGTGGGTTAAAAACGAGTATTTTTATTTTGATTTTTGACACTCAAAAATGTAAACCTTTGGAGAATGCTCGTCGATGACGAGCTATTAATTTTAGAAGAAAAAATCGCCTTATTACAGTTTTGCATATTTTTTGGTCACATACAAAAAAATATATATCTTACCATTCGTTAATTATACAGCAAAACTCGTAAAATATTTTTTATAAAAAATTAACCGCTTTACAAAAAAGATCATTTATACTTTTTTGATAAATCTATCCAATTAAAAAATATTTAACGTTAAAGATTGAATTATTAAAAAAAAATAACTTTTTTGTTTTAAATTTTACTGAAAAATAATTATTGGCAATTAAGTTTTTACTATTTCAATCGAAAACCAAACGTTCTAAAAAAAGGTTTTCTAGAATTTTTTGATAAATTTAACCATTTAAAAAATATTTAAAAGATAAAAGAATTTTAAGAAAAATACCTTTTTTATTTTGAACTTTGTAAGCTACTTAAAAAACTATAAGATACATTTTGTGTAGAGGGTTTAATTTTCGACAGAAATAGTAAAAACTTGATTGTCAATAATTACAAACATACAAAAAAAGTTTGCTTTTTCTAATTCTTTAATCTCTGACCTTGAATATATTTTGACGGTTAGATTTATCAAAAAGGTATGGGACACGTTTATTGTAGAGTGTTAAATTTTCTACAGGCATTTTTAGAGTTTTGTTGTATAATTAACGAATGGTGAGATATGTTTTTTTTGTATACAGTGTGTAAGTAATTTTTAATTCTAAACATCTTTTCTTTATAACAATTTGCGATATTAGCAAAAATACAGGCACTTTACTCTTAAGCAAAAATTACATTTTTGGCCAACCCTTGTACATGACTAACACATTTTGATAGCTGATGATTGCATTTTAGGTTTTGGACCATACAGAACTTTTCATAAAGAATAACTTTTTTCGTAAGATTAATACTAAAAAGTTTCCCATATGCCGCCAACTTACATAGACACACTGTATAGTACTGAGAAAAATATGCAAAATTTGAATGAGGCGGATCTTTCTTAAAATTAAGAGATCATCATTTGCAAGCATTCTCTAGAGGTGTCTAGAAACCAATTTTTAGTGTTTAAAGTTAAAATAAAAATAGTTGATTTTTTTACCCACTCTTATACACACAGGTTTTTTTTAATTAAAAAGAGAATAAATTTATTTTATGGATTTTGGTCGTGTTTTTGGTATCTTGTCCAAGTCTAAAGAAAAGTTTGATCCGGGCAAAGAGACATTGGTAAAGTGTTCAGAGCCACCTTATACATATTTTGTTTATTTATTAATAGTCACTGCACGTGCACAACGTCCTTTACCTTAAGAGGATGTTAAACCAAACATCCATAAACTGTTAAATTCCTTTTCTATCACGTTATTTACCGTTTGTAAACAACTTAAACTGAAAACAACGCACTTCTTATAAAGCTGCACACACGTGGACCACACCGTAACTCCGGTCTCTTTTAACTTCTTTAAAGCACAATTAGCTCCTTTGACTAAAGTCGTTTTAAAACCAATGTGTTCGGGAAATTACATTACCTTTCTTGAAGTTTAATAGATCTAACGATGGTTTAATGGTGTAAGTTTTCCGAATGTGTTATTTATCTTCTCTGGATTGCATGGGTAATTTGTATTTCTCCTTAAAAGCTTTAAAATGATAATTTTCATACTGTATGTAAATTCTAAAAACGTATTAAATTATTCATAATTTTTTGGCAAATATTTAGATAGTAAATTATTTTAAAACGAATATTTAATAAAAAAATATTAACATAATTTTTAGCGATAAGTTTTTAAAATTCCAACTGATTTAACTTTAACAAATCTGTTATTTTTTTCTACATATTTACATACATAACAATTGCAAAGTTGTAATGTCAAATTATTTAATTAGTTGCAAAAACATAGTCACGAGAAACATCCGTGTTTACCAAAAAAATCTCATTAACAAGCACAATGTAACAGGCCAGAAATCGGTAATTCTCGTGGCCAAAAATCATTAGTTAGGCTTCGAGCTGGTTTTTATTCAACTTATTCACCAGATTTGGCTTCATCAGATTTCCATTTTCAGCACACGTGTGGAGCACACCGTAAGTCCAGTCTCTTTTAGCTTCGTTACGGCACTACTTAATTAATTAGCTCCTTTATTACATTACCTTTTTTAGTTTATTAGATCTAACGATGGCGTAATGGTGTAAGTTTTACACAAACGCCGGAGTAATCACGTAACATACAAAAAAAATACTGCGTGAATTAAGAATATTTATGAACCTCCTCGTTTTTAAAATTGGTTAAAAATGTGAAGTTAGCTTATTAATTAATAAGTATCTCGTTAAAAAAATTTTAGGCAATAAATAATAGTATCAGCAATAAATAATAGTGTTATTTGACAAGCTAAATTTTATCTCTATATAGGTATTTGACAAACGCCTGTGAAGATAAAATGTTGAGTTGAAAGATTGATTATTCGATACACGTAGATTATTATTTCAGTTTTATTCTGCACGAAGGCATACTCGTCTTGATTTTTATCTCTATCATTACATTTGTTACTTTATCTTAGAATTGGTAAAATACAAATATATACAATTTCTGTACCGTACATTGCCAATACTGCAAGTTCTACAAAAAATATTGAGAAAAATACCTAGAAAGTAACTATATGGCTATTGACTTTTTAAACCAATCTAAAATATTATTTATTGAGGTAATTAGGGTAACTGACTTTTTAAACCATTGTCATACATTCTTTGTTTAGGTGTTTTCGTTAATTTAAAGTGCCAAAAGTATAGAACAATATTTTATAGTCCAAGATCCCTGGGCCCCCAGACGTTACTTATTTTCTCAGTAATAAAATAAAATAATATTAAATACTGTAGTGTTGGTATATAGTATATACTATGCGTCTATGCATATCTTCTAGCTTGAGCCGACGGCGAATTTACAGGTACCAGGTGCTGAAGGTAGATAAATATATTACTTACTTTTCTTAAAATCTCAGTGTTGGTTTTTATGCGAGTTTTAAAAAATTTAAATAAAAATTCACAATTAATACTGTCAGACTCATTTTGGCGGCCATAATTTATAACAGACGCTTAAAAGCTTTAAACAAATAATGTAACTTTACTTACAATCTCAGTATTGATTTTTATATATAATACTTATGAAACTAATTCAATAATTTTGGCAAGCAGCCAGACCAATCAGAGGGACCTAACATTACCCTAGACACACACACAAAGGCTAATTCTATTATAAAATACAAATTGTATAAAACTCTCTACAATTACGATCGCGTTTATATACATAGCAAGGCTTTTATTAATAAAATCCTTTCTAAAGCTATAACCGAAATTCATTAAAATTAGAACAGGGGAGTAACTGGACATCCTTAATTCAGGAATTTTATTTGCGATGTTTCATAAATAAATTTTCTTATTTCCGTTCCTTGACGTTTTTTTTAGATTTTAAGAAACATCAAAAAGTGTAATTTTGAATGTCCAGGTACTCCCCTGTACTAATTTTGACGAATTTTGGTTGGATCGTTTTTAAGATATTTGACCATACCTCCAAAATTGACAGAAGTAAAAAAACATAATATCAGGTCATATTAATGTTGATACACGCTATTGCTTACACCAATAAAAAATAAGGCGTTTTATTTAAAATTTTAAAATTCCCCAACCTAGAGAGAAAACTATAAACCTGGCAACATTGCAAATATAATTTTTAAGGACTTCATGTTTTATGTACCCTTTGCACAAAATTTGGTTCATATATATTTGACGGTTGCTGAGATAATCCACAGTTCCGGTTTATTCTACTAACCCTGTATAAGCGTTACTTAAACTTTGACAAAAGTCATTAGTAAATATTTAAAGCATAGGAAAGGTGAAAAAATATTTGTAGTAGTACGTTGGCTATATAGATTTCCGTTCGACCGGAGAAAAATAATTGTATTATTACAATTTAGAATAAATATAAAAGTTGTTAAATTAAAATTTTTATCAGCAACAGGTCTTTTATTTCGGAGAATTTTAGTTTAAACCTAATCCCTAACTAATGCAAGTATTAATTTTCACGTGAAGGCGTACGCTATCCCACGCAAACACTAATTTGTCAGTATCCCAGTAAATCAGATAGTGAATGTTCTAGTCGGGAGCCAAACTTACACATGTAATTTTAAGCGAATTCGACTCTAATACCCGAGAAGCAGCCAATGTCGCTGCTGCAGAACACGGGTCCTGACATTAATTACCTATATCCGTGTTACGGGCCGATCGAACACAACCTGTCAATTAGACAGCATTAGTTTGGACCGCGTTGATCCTCCGTTGTACACTCAATGAGTAGTGGATCGGGTACGTAATTACTACTAAAATCATTGAATAGAATTTGAGTTAAAGCAGGGACAAATTGTTTCTAGTTTAATGATTTAGTTAGAATCCCAAAGTATCGCATAACGTTGGGTTTGCCTAAATACTTATCAATTCAATACAGTTGTGGAACGAATACAAAAAGAGAAAAACTTTAATTTCATAAAAGATGTTATTCTTTTCACAGGGCAGTATACAGGGAGGTTAAAAATGTATTTGTTTTCTAAAACTTGAAACTTGAACGATTTAGTTAGATTTGTAATAGTTTTGTACAGTGTACAGGTTCCCTTTACCTTTTGTATCTGTAGTTTTTAAATCAGTTAATAAAAATTAACGACAAAAAGTATATATTTTTTTGTACCTAGTACCTGTATAAGATCCTGACATATCCTTACCTATATCCGTGTTATAGACCGATCTTACACAACTTGTCACTTAGACAGCTCTAAATGTTGTTATTGAGGGGCTATTTTTTTTAAATCAGTGTAAAACCACCCTCGTATATTAAAAATAACTTCTTTTAATTTATTTAACTGCTGACCAATTACTGTGACCTAATGACCAATCGTGACCAATTCTTAAAGCTTGAAACAACCCTTGAATGCTGATGTTAAGATGTTAAATATATTTATGTAGCAATTAGTAACCATGAAATTATAAACAGTTTATATTTATTCCAGTGTCTTTGACCAAATAATAAATACCCATGATCAATTCCCTAAAATTTTTATTTTTAAGCCATTTACAACATATTTTCGTCCTTGAGTGTCTTCATTTAATACATAACTTATTTAATCTTGCTGACCAATTAATTAACCATACAGACCAATGTTGACCATTTTTTGACTAATAACATCCTTTTGATTGAGCCATGTATGATTAATTTGAGGCGCTAAAAATTTTCGATGACCTTGGTATTTTAAACACGCTGTAAATGTTAGAATATGGATGATCAATTCGTCACATTTAGGCCGCGGTCGCGTATAGACTGCTAACGTGCGGTCCGATTCAAGTGAGCTCGCCAACGTCTGTTTGTAGTATTAATAATTCGGACCACTTGTAATAAAAGTGCTTTCGAATTCAACAAGTTCAACATAACCAAACAAATCATTTTTTGATATTATGAGTGGCGATTCACTAGCATGAAAGCCATAAACAAGCAAGCAAGCAAGCAAGAGTGAAGTATGTGGTATAATTGATGAATATGGGAAAATGCTTTTATTTTAAGCATTTTTCGCAATCAAGGAAAGTGACGATAAATACATTTTATTTTGGAAGCTTGAAATCACGGACACAGTACATCGATTTAAATAAATGGCGCCAAAAACTTCGATGCTTACGATGCTAACGATCCGACCCGTGAGTACTGTTAGCACTAGGTTGTGACGTTACATGTGACGTCATAGCTTCCACAACGCTAACTGTAAGCGTAAAAAGCACGAATCGAACCGCGTGTTGGTTCGCTATGAGCGCTGCAGGCGTGATTCGGACCACGACCTTAGTGATCATATATGACCATTCCGTGACCAATCTGGAGCTGTTTTTTAAATCTCAAATTTCACATTTTAGGCTGCTAAATAGATGGAGCTGTTTTAGGAAGATAAACAGGGTGGGTCAATTTCAACGCTTTTTATTAACACGCTTTTATTAACTTGGGTTGTAACTATCTATCTATCAATCTATCCATCTGGCTGCCTATGTAACGGAATCTTTGAGCCTAATTTTAACCAACTTCCAGCTATTCGATTTCTTTGAAACTTTGCACACGTATTAAGGACCCATGACAATGCAATAATCTGCAAACAGTATCCCTTTATCTTTTTTTTAATCGCCAGGAAAAAAATTCCATTATATTATAAAAACAACACCTAGGATGCCATCTGTTGGAAAAATTTCAAACTTTGCTATTAAATGAGGAAGAAATTTTTTAGTGGATTGCAAAGTGTTGACAACGGTCCAAACATTTCCTGAGTGCCATCTGTTGGCAAAATTTGAAACTTTGCTACTTAATGAAGAAGAAATTTTTAGTGAGTTGCAATCTTTTGCAAATTTTAAAATTTGCTACCATTGTCATTTCATAGGGGCTGGTTATTTTCTTTTTGCTGCTTAATTAATTAGTATGTTCTAATTTACTGTTATATTAAGAATTTTGTGCAATATAACGAACTAAAAATGAAAAATAATTAATAGTTTAAAAACTAAAAAACACGCTTTTATATGCAACCGAACTAAAATTAAAAATAATTTTTCATTAAAAAAAAATATTTTCACTTCATAGTAAAAGCGTGGGGTGCATTTTACTATTTTTTCATAACTTTTCCATCATAGATATTGGCAAATATAATAATTATAACATTTAATATATTAAGCACCCCACGCTTTTTACTATGAAGTGAAAATATTTTTTTAATGAAAAATTATTTTTTAATTTTTAGTTCGGTTGCATATAAAAGCGTGTTTTTTAGTTTTTTAAACTATTAATTATAGGAAAATCATGTTTCTGTTATTCAGTTCATGTTAAAATTTAAAGCACATTTACTAATAAAAACAATTTTAGCTATCTTGCGTTGTTTGTTTTCTAGAATGTGTTATAATATTTATAGAAAAATATATATGGAGAAAGGATTTAAAAAGACGCAAGAAATAAAAAAACACACTACGCAAGATAGCGAATTGCGGTTTTTACTAGTAAGTTTAGCCAAAGACAATTATAGTTTCACTAGTATAGCCTAAAATTTGGGTCTCGCCAACGGAGTCAGTTTTTTTATAAAACATATAGAGTTATGAGTTTCTTATAAAGTGTCAAATTTGCCAAACCCGGTACATAGACGTCGTGCTCTACGTGTTAGTGTTAAGCATACAAAATAAAATGTAATAATTGAAAACCACTGGCTCTCTTGCTCAAAAAGGAATATTGCTTATCGAACTCCTTACACCGACTGGATTAGTACCCTCGCACTCTTGGAGAGCATAATGCAGCAATTATCTCCAACCTCTAAAACAATAATAGAAACTTCTCCTGTATTTTTGGTTACGTTAATACGGTACCGCTATAAATCCGGTATTTTAAATTTAGTTTAGTGTTCTCGAGGTGGAGGTGAAATCCGCTATTTTTGTTTACTTTTCAATTTTCATTAATGCAACCTCGCTATAAACATCGAAAATCAAATCAAAGTAATCAAACTCAATTAAAACTCCTATGAGGGATCTACGGGCTAACATAGAACTACTTTTAACAACTTTGACGTTAAATAGCGTCACGGTATGCCGCTAACGTTCCTTAAATAAAACATTCTCGTGCCGTCAAATTTCGCTTATCGTAACGCTATTTGACAATTATGACAGTTTCTACGGCATTAGCGTTATTGGAGTCCGTTATTTAAGGAACGTTACCGGCATAGTTACTCTAACGCTATTTAACTTCAAAGTTGTCAAAAGCAGTTCTATGTTGGCTTGTAAATCTCGCATAGGAGTTTTGTTTGAGTTTGATCACTTTGATTTGATTTTTGATTTTAAGCGAGGTTATATCAATGAAAATTAAAAAGTAAACAAAAATAACGTATAGCGGATTCCACCTCCACCCCGAGAACACTAAACTAAATTTATAGCGCGTAGCGTAGAAGACACGAGAAGTTTCTATTAACTGACTCCGAAAACGGTAATACCGTAAAAACTGTCATAATTGTCAAAAGCGTTACGGTGTGCGAGCATGGTCAGTGCGAGAACTTTCTAATGTATCAGGCGCATCTCACTTCCCGCAAAGCTGAATAACCGTTAGAGTTCGAATGCTAGGACAGGTTCGCTATCAACAGCAGGATGTTTAAGTCATAACTGTGTAGTGTTCGTGCTCATCCATTCTTAGGTAGTAATGTGGCTTATCAAAGAAAACGGTACCACGTCACAGTAGGTTTAGAAAACTTAACTACCTAGCTGTTGTCTAACAGGTGCTGTAAGAATGACAAAAGCTGTATGTTCTGCAGTGCCATTTGGCATATAACGTTTGACGAGATTTACAAGAAGGTATAGCAACAAATAGGTTGAAAGCTGTATCTCACTATAGACCCAGACGACTCACAGAATGCTTTGGTCAATTATAAGGCTATTAGAAGACCCTCGTGTACGATGTCACAGATGATTTACCGCGTGTACAACATTAACAGCCGCATTTACGAAATGTGGTCAGCGCGAGAACTTTCTAATATATAGGGCGTATCTCACTTCCCGTAAAAGTTGAATAACCGTTAAAGTCGGTGTGTTAGGAACAAATGCGTTATCAATAGCAGGCAGGCCATAATGTGATAACTTTTTAATGTTCAGGGCTTATCCATTTTTACTATTAATGTGGTTTATCAAAGGAAAACGGTACCACTTCACAAGGAGGTTTTAGAAAAACTTTTAATTATCTGATTATTGTTTACACTCCAGTAAGAATACTTAAAGATTAGTTCTGAGAAGCCATTTTGGCATATAAAGTTTAATGAGATTTACAAAATAAGTATAGCAACAAAAAAAAATTGGAAAGTTGTGTCTCCCCTTTTAGACCTAAATGATTTGCTGAATACTTTGTCAAGTATAACACTATTAGAAAACCCTGTATACACGTTCAGCAAGTTTTAAAGGTTAATAGAGGCAATGCGTAAAAAAAAGATGGTCTACCGCGTGTACAACATTAACAGCCGCTTTTACAATGTCGAGTTATAACTTTAACCATAAAGTAACATACCTACGGATAAGATAAACCATGGCATGCTAAAATTTTCGTACCGCTTTTGCGGCAGGCTTGGCGGCAGGCTTGTCATTTTTCCAGTTTACACTTTAAATGCTTCGGTCGAAGCCTCGCCTCGTGTAACATCAGCGGTGGGGAGACACGTAAGCTTACTGAAATGACTAACTGGCGATATTTCAACGAGAAACGAATAAAATTATATTGGGAGTTTTCGCATGACCTGTCCTTAGATCGGCTATTCCATGATAACTCTTATAATTTCCTTACTCTATGCTTTAACCTAAGGGTTAAAACACAAGTGGTGGAAGTTATAGCTAAAAAAATATGTCATTGTTACATACCGTCACTCTTTGTCATTAGTGTTTTGATTTTTATTAAATATGGTTCGTTTCTAGGATCGGAGTATTGGTTTTTAAAATTAGGCGACTTGGCATCGTCGTTAGAACCCTCATTGGAATAATTTTAAACTCCTTATTTAAACATGACATTTTTTAAATCGTATTTCTATAAATATTTTTGTTTTTACATTCAAATATGCAAAGTTGTTTATTTTCAAGAAACACTTTTTTATTACTTTTTATGGTTTAAGGGTAAAATTTTATGTAAAGAAAGCTAACGAATTGTTAAAAGACAGATACGCTCCTTATCACAGAAAAAAATGTTAAAAAGTTTTTTTCTTTTTTGCATAGTTAAAAGCTATTTTTAATTATAAAAATAAAAATTTTCGATGTTATGAAAATGAGGGTACTTTTCTATTGAGCAAACAAACAAAAAATTTATATCTGATGATTGCATTTCAGGGTTTATTATATTGTGCGAACTTAAGTAGATACGCTGTATGTATAAAATACACCCTGTATAAAACTACGCAGAACGTTAGCTGGTAACTATCTACTCTTTGTTTTATTTAGGCCTTTAGACAATGATGTCGAATATGTTGTGTGAAATTTAATGCCTTGTTTTCAAAAAGGCTTGCTTCTAGCCGAGTCACAAACCCAAAATCGTATGGTCTGTAAATATTTTTCGACATTTTTGATCTGAATACCAATTTTTATTAGCTGATTAACCGTGTTGCAACACTGCGTCTTTGATTTGAATTCCCAATAGTAAACAAAATATTGACACGATATTGTAAAAGCGGCTCTAGCCGGTAGAGATTAGACAAAGAATGCGGCATGTGAACAGATATTTCAGTACTTCCCTTATTAAAATTCAGTACTTCGCTTATTAAAATTAAAAAGCTCCAACAAATAACTTGAGAATAAAAACTCAATGTTAAATATAAACCAATGTTTTTAATTAAAGTTCAGGAAAGCTGCTTTTAAAATCCTATTTTCCGTTGTTTCCTTTATCGGAGCCAAGAATCTTAAATTACTGGGAACAGCGCGCAGTACCTTAATTGCTTTCTAAAAGAAAACAGCCTTTTTCCGAAAGCCAAAGCTGATTTGCTTAATGCTTTGTCATGTGTAACGAAAGTATAATGCCTCAATTTAGCGGGCTGTCGTCGGCATGCACTTTTCCGGTTACTACCTTTCAACGAGCCGTCCGTTTAAAATATAAAACTGCGGCGAAACAATTTTCCAGAGCGAGGCTAGATGGCCAACTCGCCGTACAGTGGTCTCTCTCTCGGAACATTTTTAACCAATACATATTTTTTAATAATTTCTTATTCGAAATCAGTATTTTCCAATTGTGGTAAAAAAATTAATAAAAAGTTTATATTTATACTGGGTGACTACAGGGCCGTATTAACTGTTTGAGGCGCCCTAGGCTAAAATTCCCGGAGCGTCTATTTTCCACCAAAAATTTTTTTACATTTCTATTTCATTTCAAAGCACCTTATTCACAGAGAAATTAGTCACCGAAAATCCCCACCTGACCTAAACTTTTTAAAAACTCCCCTGTCTAGCGCCTATTACTCCCCTGTCTGGCGCCTAGTTTTTCATGGCACATTAGGCTGTAGCCTATTCAGCCTAATGGTTAATACGGCACTGGTTAATTGGTATTTTGTTTTAACACTGTATAAAATGCTATTTTTTTAACAAACTTATGTTCGAAAATGCTTTGTTTCCATGATGGGCTTAAAGTTTTGAGGAAAAATGCCTTTTTCGAAAACTTCCCTACCACTACAGATATTTAAAAAAAATGATACACTTTTTTGACTATTAAATTACATTTTTGCCGTAAAAGTTGTTAAAAAATTTCCACCAGTGGCGTTCGAACAAAACTGTTTTCAACAAAAAATAGTACACTACTTCTTTTTCTTCAAATCAGTATTGTTTTTTAAAATTTTTATTTTCTATGGGGTTAATTTGGTTCCTTAATGTTTTTTCGTACAACGCGATGAACGGTTTTCGTAAAAAAATGAAAGCCATTTTAATGTATGGCAAAATCAGTAAAATCTGATTTGGGTATTTATTCCTTAGTTAAGTTTTCGCCTGTGTAAAAGGTTTTTAAAAAATTTACAGCAAGAAATGTAATGTAATAGTCAAAAGAAGTGTAACAAATTTTAAAGAAATATATGGAGTGGTAGGAAAGTTACAATAAAAATAGGCATTTTTTCCTAAAACTTTAACACCTTCTTTCTTAAGTCATTTTTGGACAAAAAGAAAAGTACCAACCTAGAAATCACCCTTTATTAACATAGAAAATACGTTGTTTTCAAGATACAGGGTCACTGGCGCGCAGAAAGGTTAAAAAATGAGTTTTTACATAAATGAAGGTTGTGAGCAGGGGCGTATCTACCGCCGTATCGATGATACAACCCCCGGGCTTCAGTAGCCCCCAAACGTGTGTAAGCAAAAGAAAATAGGTGTTGGAAAACTGTAAAACTGTCTGTGTTTTGTAATCTTTTTTTTTTTTTTTTTTGGTTATATACAATAGACCATGTTTTAGTAGAAAGTCAGTAAATATGTATTTTTGAGGATGGATACCTTTTTTTGCTCTTTATAATTCTTTTGAGGCGCATTCAAATTCATAATTGGGCTAAACTTTAACCCAACCTTGACCTTGGCAAACGAATTTTATGTTTGGTTTTGATATGGTTTTGCTTCTGTCTGAATGTGGAAGACAATGATTCAGTAGTAAAAGAAGAATTTCGGACTTCCATTGTCTTTATTAATTTATTCACACAACGTTTCGGGCAGTACTATTTCTGTCCGTTCTCAAGTGTAAACTGTTTGCGCATGTCTTTACCGGACCTTTACCGAGCGTCGATTCTGAATGCGCTCTTGGCCGATTTTTAATTTTGGCATTCAATATGAGATTCAAACATACTTTCTCTATCCTTATTGTCCATGTTTAGTAAGAGTTCAATAGGGAGTCAACATTTTGTCAAAATGTATGTACACTTTTTCAAAATAAAATTAAGTAGAAAATATAAACAAAAACTTAATTAATATTTTAAATTAAAATTTGTAAAATTTTGATACCCAAACTGAGGAGGTTCTGATATTACCCTATGTGCCACCTATGACATAAATGTCAAAAAGTAATAGGTATCAGTATAGACATTACATTTATTTGTGTATTTATAAAATATGTTCACTATAAATATGAATAAATATTAGATATTAAATACTAACTTTCACCTAGTTATTTTAAAAATTAATAAATAAAACAATTTTTACATTGGATTGGTTATTAAAAAGTATTTTTCTCTTTCGATGAATATAGACCACTGTTCACTGACGACATGGCCGAGTAAAAAACATGTCATTTTTCTATTCGGTCTTTTTCTTATATAAACTCGGCTAAAGTTATTAATACGAACTAACTGGTTATGTCAAAGCCAAGCATTGCCATCGTTAGAGTCGGAATACTAATCAGGAAAAAGTTCTGGGCCCGCGATTCTTGATTGATATGGTCGGGGAATGATAATAAGGGTAAATTAAAGTTCTCAAGATTCTTTCCCCCACTGGGACACTTTTTTGGCCTGGCGATATGGCTGATCATTTTATAATGCGAGGCAATTTAATTAGGTAGGTATAGTGTTAGTTCCACCGAATTTAGAATATAGATAGTTTGTATGTCTATAAAGTCGAATAAGGGTTTGTGTCCCAAAGCTAACACTAGACAGAACAGTACGTTGGGGGCGACCATTGCCCTCTCCCCCCTAAGAAACCCACAAAAAAAAACCTCATAAAGATGGGTGTTTACTGGAGGTGACGCCTACGTTAAGCCTTTTTTTGTTTATTGACAAACACGCCTAAGCCGTTTTGTTTACTAACCTAAAGTTTTTTTGTTATCGTGTTACTGGCTGTTGTCCCCCCTCAAATCACCTTCTGCGAACGGCCCTGTAACTGGAACTTGTAATCTCGTGTTTTTATTATTAAACAAGCTCTGGTTGACGTTTTTAACCAAAAACTATCATCATTCACTATTTCGCCATTACATATAACAATTTCCCCCAAACGTTCCTGCCTTTTTACATATAGTCTGAGGGCCAAGGCTGCTTCGTGGCAGATCATTGTCCACGGAGTATCAGAGTGTATTCCTATTGATTTTGACCCGCTGAATTTGAATTTCAAACTTGCTTTTGTGTTAGAAGTGACGGGAATTTGTTATAAACAATTTATTTGTTTATAAGGATTTAGCTCCTAAACTAAAAGAGATGGAAACATTTTTTTTAATAAAATTTGTTTCTTGAAAAAAATCTACAAAATGACATTTTATAAGCATTGATCTGATTGTTAGAACCGGAGATATGGCAAAATTAGTGCAAAAACTTTGCAAAATTTGCAAAAATTACGGCATTTAGGCAAATTTTTACTTATAACTCGGTTCGATTTCGAGTAAAGTACCTTTGTAAGAGCTTAAATAGAAGGAAAAATTACCAGCTTTAAAACTGAGCTTAATTTTTAATCAAAGTATTATTTATAGCAAAGTTATTAGAATTATAAACGAATATTTTTAATAAAAAAGGCATAGAATTTGGTGTAAAAGTCTACGTAAGGCAATGAATTACAATATTTTTTAAAATACGATTTTATTTTTTTACTAAAATAAATAAATACTTATTTGATTTACCTTATTTATTTTTGACGTATGTTCTTCTTTATTTATTTTTTTTTATGAATAATATTGTACATGACTCTTGTCAAAATTAATATTCACACTCATGGTATTGTCGTACTCGGCTATCGTGTCGTACGACAGCATTTTCATTCGTGTACAACATTTTATTAGTTTTAGACCATGCGACAAGTTTTCCCAGAAGGACGCTTAAAAATTTCAAAATTTTTAGTCCATTTGTCCCCTTGTAACACATATCCGGGGACACACTATATAAAAAAGTACGTCAAAAGTATGTAATTCTACAACAATAATAACTAAGACATTAAAAACACGTGTGTGTTTGTATGCATGATGCATATTTACTTCCAGCACCAACAAGTGTTTTCATCACAAAGAAATGCAGATGTAGCGTTGAATCCTTTAAGCAGTTCACACGAATTCCAATTTAAGTGCGGCTATTAGAGATTTACTGGTGACAACGATCGAAAATTGAAGTGACTTCTTAAATATAGGGTTTCATTTTTTAATATCGTAAGATAAGTATAATCAATAAATACAAGATTGAGAGAAACCACTAAAATTAATAAAATAAAACACTGTGCATGGTATCCCATTGGAAACTGCTGCGGTCAATTTCTCAAAAAGTAGGCTTTGGAAAATTTGTGCGTGGGGGCATACGACTAAAATCTGTCAGTTCTAGCACTTTTGATTATACCGAATGATAATTTTAACTCCCTTATTTTAAATGGAACACCCCATATAATATGTATTTTTTAGATTCTGCGTAAAATTCTAAACATATTTTATGTATAATGTCCCATACCTAAGTCTACCCGTTTATGACTTATTTTTAAATTTTATATCAAAAATGACGCTGCAAGCCACTACATGAAAATTGTTATTTTTTTAAACAAAAGCCTTTAATAGGAATTGGTGCTAGGTTCCTGGTATAAAATGATCTTTTTAGTAGGCTGTGTTAACAATTTGACATTTAATAAATACCTACATGGGAGTCAAAAATAATCATTTAAAATTCTGTCAGCAAAAACCTTAAAAGTCAATTTTTTCAAATGAATACCCCTATCTTTTATTACCTTATCTTAATAGGCATTATGTGTTGTATCTTCTAAAAACATGTGTTTTTTGAAATATTAACAATTTATTATAATTTATCTAGTCTAACAATGTTTTTAAGTACGTCTCAGTTCGGCTTCTAGTTGGCCCTGACCACGAAATGCAGCGCCGTAGCCAACTACACCGTAAATTTTTCTAGGTGATAACTAGAAATGGTCAAAAAGTATTCTAGATTTTATTTAATCTTAAACATCTGTTATATTATAATTATTTACTAAAAAGGCTCAATATTACTTGTTTTTAATAAGCTTTCCCTTACTAAACTAACCAAAGTACTTCCTAATAAGCTACAAGCTTTTTGCTATGGAATGTGTTGATTAAAAGACATTTTTAAAATTAAGTTATTAAAAGAATAACATTAGATTTAATACCAATTTAGATAGGTATTACTGGCGCCTAACCAAGGGGCTACTTGGAAAGTAACATCATTTTTACAGAATTAATAAGCCCAAACTCAAAATTTTAATACCAAATCTTTCAAATTAATTGATGTTATAGGGGAAGAGAGTAAAAATTTTACACCAACCATTTTCAGCCAGGGTCAATTTTTGTTTGAAACAAAAAAAACTTTGGAAATATTGAACTTGAAGGGTACTGTGTAATACACATTTGGGTCGACATTTGGGACATGAATTTTGCTTTAAACCTAAAAATATTTTTTGTTAACAAAGTAACAGATAATTTAAAAGGTAAAGTACCATTCAGCTGAGAAAAGCCACAGGCGTCATAGATATAAAAACGGCAGTCAACTATTTCTTTCTAATCGCGTCGTTTAAATAGTGTGTAAGCAACCAAAAGGGAACTATTTTGAAAGTGAGACAGAATTGATAACCGTGTGTCTTTTTCATCGCTGAATTTTTGTTTTTTTTTTGGTTTTATATTATCAAATAAATATACTGTAAATAAAACTCTATGCCAAACTTACTGTTCTTCACTTTTCAACGGACGAAATTAGATAAACAGATTGATACCATTTTAAGGATTTATTAGGGCGCTTAATAGAAGGGCCACTCGAAA
>JACEGR010009862.1:0-23080 GCA_014170235.1 Listronotus bonariensis
TTTTTCCTACGACCACATGTGAAAATAGTAAATAGCACACTGTTTTCATGTCATAGAAAATGCCTTATATCACACTAGTGTTGCAAAGTACTTTACAGCACTAGTGTTGCAAAGTATAATATACAGCTGTCATCGCTGTCATTGTTATTTAAAATAAATTTGGAGTTACCAGGCTGTTAACTGGATTTACATTGAAAAAGCCATGCAATATTTTTTAAATGAGGACCTTTTTAATTCTAAAATGATAAAAAGCTACTAGGTAGGTGATTTTTGATATAAACATATTTTTAAACAGTATAATATATCGCAGTAAGGAAAAGTATATATCACCCTAGTGATGCAAAGTTTTCAATTGTTTTCTTATTTTTTCTGTGAAGACAAACAACTTTTATTTGTTTTGGTAAATAACTTGTGGTCGTAGGAAAAATAGTGTACATTACTTGTGTGAAAATCACTTTCTTACACTCGTGGGTTTGTCACACTCGTGTGAAATTAGTCATTTTCCACACTTGTAATGTAATATACTATTACGTAATAAATTATGGCAATAAAAATTATAACAATTGGGAACTAACGCTAAAATTAAAAAAAAGTATCACAATAATAAATCAATGTAGCCGATAAGCAAATCCTCTCTTCCTTAAATTCAATTCTAATAATTTAAATCCTAACAAGATTATTTTTGTAGTTTAATCCTTAAAAAGAATGTTTTATATTACGGGTTATTTTTAAACAGGCAAAATTTAGAAAAAAAAACTATCAAAATAAAAATTCAAACAAAATAAAACTGACCTTAAAAGTGCTAAAAATATTAAGTGACTAGAGTCATAATATTTACCGAGGGTAAAACAGCAAAGACATTGCCTTCTCCAAGCGAACTTAAATTAACCCACAACTGATGATCACGTGGTGATGCCACAGAACGACTTGTTTCCGTGTCTTTTACTATCTGATCAGTTTTTGTATCCTCCATTATTTCAATAATCTATTAAGTTTCTTCAATATTAAAGTATTAAGAGGGTTTACAGCTTTTCTTTTATAAACCTAAAATAGGAAAATAAAATAATAATAATAATAATATAATAATAATATCCTTTATTTCCACAAATCATTGTTACAACGACAAAGAAACGTCACTACAGAATAAATAAAAAATAGTTAAATTTACATTCATTTAAAATCATTTCATTTGTTAAAAACAATTAAAATAAAACAAAAATACAGGCGGTGATAAAATCATTAACAGACATCACAATTAAAATATCTAGTAATAGTTGAACAGATTATGATCAATAATTAGAAATTTAGTTAAATAGTTAAAAACAGTTAAAATGATACCAAAATACAGGTGGTAATAAAATCCATTAACAGACCTCACAATTAAAATATGTAGTAACAGTTTAACAGTCTATGATCAATAATCAAAATTAAAAGAGTAAAAACACTTATCCTGCAAGAACTGTATCACAGCCCTTCGAAATTTATCCTTGTTCTCTATTTCACACAAGGTAGGTGGCAAGGATTTATATGCCTTGAAAGCACGGTAATAAGGTCTCTCTCAAGAACGTTGAATTATGAAAGGAATACTAAGATCACTCCTGCCTCTGGTGTCAAGAGACACATAGTCAATTAAAAACGCAGCAAGTTATGCATCAATTGCCCTTGCGCATTCGCCATAATTAAAAATAAAGACAGGAATTTATTTATCCTGGCGGTGCTAATCAGGATAACGGGATACTGCTTTTAAATTATTGCATTGTCATCGGTCCTTGATACTTGTGCAAAGTTTCAAAGAAATTGAATCGCTGGAAGTTGGTAAAAATTAGGCTCAAAGATCCCGTAACTTAAAGAGACTAGCAAAGCAAAATAGAAACTGCGTATACTGTCTACAAAATAATTGTTTAGTAATATTTTTATAAAAAATAAGATTATCGATAGTGAGAGGAGACAAATTGTTGCAAATTAAAGCACCCATTGCAAGTTAAATACAACGTGTCCAAGGGAAGGAGGGCCAGTATAAGCATCTTGGAAATGGTAAGAGACACGAAATCAGTTAAATGAAAAGTGAAACTGTTAAAAGACATCCGGATGGCCTAGATAAAGCCTAAAAGACGTTTTTTCTGTGGAATAAGCTTTACTATTGATTAAGGATCCCCGGACCATTTTTCTAAGTCATTACTAACGAACTAAGTTTTCGTGAGTAGCTTCGTTTTGACGAGAAGATCAAATTTTTCCTTACAACAATTTTCGTTAGTGGTAGATAGAGGTAGCAAAGATGTTGATTTTATAAATATCAAAATACCTGGATGACTTACCTCGTAATTTGTAGGACAATGTGGGTGGTAAATTATATAAAATATTATTTAATTAACAGAAAAAGAATCAGCTGGTTAGTAGTTATTTTTCACGACATCGTTAACCATACATGTTGGGACTCTTTGATGAAACCTTACATTTTGTAGGAAAAATATTTTTCGGTTTATTCAGATAATTATCTTGAAAATTAACAGAGAAAATCCCTGTTTGTAATAAATGTTTGATATTTGTCAAATCAACACATTTAATTCCTGCTACCCCTGTAAGCTACCACCAACAAAAATTGTAAGGAAAAAGTCGTCTCGTTAAAAAAAGCTACTCTACAAAATGTTAGCTTGTTAGTAATGACGTGGAAAAGGGTCCAGGGATCCCTAACTATAACGCTATAATATACCAAGACAAAAAAGTTATGGCATTTTGATCATGAGCAAAGGATCGCAGGTGATTTTTTTAACACGCTTTTACTAGCTTGGGTTGTATGTATGTAACGGAATCTTTAAGCTTAATTTTCACCAACTTCCAGCGATTCGATTTCTTTGAAACTTTGCACACGTATCAAGGACCCATGACAATGCAATAATCTGCAAACAGTATCCCGTTATCCAGATTAAGATCGCCAGGATAAATAAATTCCTTTATAGATTTTCTGTAGGAAAGTAACAGAGAAAGAGCTAGTGCGGGATCTGCGCATGCGTGCAGTTTCGGACGTACTCTCAGCATAAGGCTGACAGAAACTTGTTCGGAGTAGTTGCGTTCTGAAACCCTATGCAACAGTGAAGCTTTAAATGAAATGATTAGATTACGAAATAGTTCGTAAATCATTTCAATATCACATGTCCGCAGAAAACTAATTGATATATCGAACTAAAAAATAAAAATAAATAATAGTTTAAAAACACTAAAAAAACACGCATTTATATGCAACCGAACTTAAAATTAGAAAATAATTTTTCATTACAAAGAGTTTGTATTATAGTAATAAAAGGTCAAACAATGAATCATAATTATATACCTCAAAATAGAATTATAATAAAATTTAAGATAATAACAGAATAATTCACGTAAAAAGCGTGGGGTGCTTAATACATTAAATTCTACTATTATTTCATAACTTTTCCCTCATAGATATTTACAAATGAAATAATTATAACATTTAATATATTAAGCACCCCACGCTTTTATTCTGAAGTGAATTAATCTTTTATTATCTTAAATTTTATTATAATTCTATTTTGTGGTATATAATTATGATTCATTGTTTGACCTTTTATTACTGTAATACAAACTCTTTGTTATGAAAAATTATTTTCTAATTTTTAGTTCGGTTGCATATAAAAGCGTGTTTTTTAAACTAGTATTTATTTCTATTTTACAACAAAAACATGAGCACCTTTTGTTTTCCCACCATAAAAAAACACCATAATAAAGAATTTTGTAAACTAACTTACCATAGTAAACAAAATATATATTAAAAAATAACTAAAACAAACTTAAAAGTTTAACATGTATTTTGCAAACGATCAACTTTACGACAAAAGTAATTTGCGTTAGATCGTAGTATTTTTGCATAAGAAATTTGTGGCAACATATTGTAAAGAACTATATAGAAACACCTGTAAGTTATATCGTCAATACAACACATCTGTCTGAATGTGAAAGACAATGATTCAGTAGTAAAAGAAGAATTTCGGACTTCCATTGTCTTTATTAATTTGTTCACGCAACGTTTCGGGCAGTACTATCTCTGTCCGTTCTCAAGTGTAAACTAAACCTAATTCCTAAAGCTACTGAGTTTATATACACTGGGGAAGATCATTCACCCGTGATGGAGTTGGGTTCGGTCAAGCTACAGACAACTAGACTGTTTTCTTAACCACCTTAACTCAATAAATAACTCCATCAGATTTACTATAGAGAAAGAGAAAAAAATGGATGTCTGCCTTTTCTGGATGTTCTCGTCAGTAGGTCTAATGGAATAATTAACACATCTGTATATAGGAAACCCACACACACGGGACAATATCTTAGTTTCAATCAAACCATTCTAAAGCAACCAAACTGGGAATAAAAAAACGCTATATAGACGCGCAACCACAATATGCAGCGAAAAAGCAACCCTGGATACAGAACTAGGAAATATCAAAATTGATTTGCTTCAGAATGGTTATGCAGAGAGATCTATAAATAAAATTATAAATAGTTGTAATGTGGAACCACCAGTGCGACCACCTGAGCAAGATACTTTCTCTCTTTTAACAATTCCATACGTGAAAGATTAGACGAATAGCAAAGAAATATGGAATTAAAACTGTCTTTAAGTCTGGATCTACGTTACGAATTTTCTTGACAAAAACAAAACCCGATTTATCCACACAAGAGAAAGATTGTATCTACCAGGTACCATGCCAATGTGGGGTTTCGTACATTAGAGAAACAAAGCGCCCTTTAAATGTAAGACTGGCAGAGCACAAACAACACACACAGAGGGGGAAACATCGAAATTAGGGATCGCTGACCATGTTTGGTCTCAACAACACAATATCAAGTGGTCAGAAGCACGGGTTGTTCACAGGAAACCACATTGGAGAAAGCGCAAATTTAAGGAAGCCGTCTTTATTGAAAACAATAATGATGTTTTTAGCAATCCAAGTGTGGACATACCAAACATTTGGAAACCACTATTAAAGCGTACTAATGCCAGCGCCTTAGGTGAGCAACTCCACGCTTGACCGAACCCAACTCCATCACGGGTGAATGATCTTCCCCAGAGTATATAAATTCAGTAGCTTTAGGAATTAGGTTTAGTTTACACTTGAGAACGGACAGAGATAGTACTGCCCGAAACGTTGTGTGAATAAATTAATAAAGACAATGGAAGTCCGAAATTCTTCTTTTAATACAACACATATTTTAGATTTAATTTAAATAATATTACCTATAAAGTCGGCATTATCCTCTTAAAACATTATCATTCCTAATTATTTATCGATATTATTAGAATCATTTATAAAAAAATAATATTGTTTGATTCAAATCACGCAAACCTAATAAAAATATGGATATAGAAAATTGGCTCTGAACTTTGAATAACTAATGGTATCAGACAATGGATTTAGTTTTTTTTTCTTTACTATAAGACGGAAAATATAGAAAACTTATTAAGAAAGCAAAATATTTACATGTGACATGATAATATGACTGGAAATTTTAAAGTACATAATATAATACATGTTTTATCGTTAAGGATGGATTTTTAAAATTATTTATTTAAAATGGAATTATATATTGAAAAGAGACTATTAATATAAAGCCAAGAAAGGTTAAAAACAACGAAATTTTAAAATTTCTTAAAGTATTTCTCTTTCCTTGTCTAAGGATGCGTTCCAGTGACTAACTTTTTAGAGCAGTTCAACAGCTTCAAGTCCTGGAGCGTGACGCACAAAAATTTTCGTCACTGGAAAGCAACCCAGGTGTTCAACTAAATTCAGTGTTAGGTCTGGCAATTATGCATTGATTCATTGTCATGCTAATACCCAGGCTTCAATTAAGCCTCGTTCATCATTTTAATTATCATGTGCTCTATAGCGTGCTGGTATATGGCGTTGGGTTCTCACTCTATTTAATACACACGTAATACATCTAAGGCCGTGATTGGTCAACTTTTCAGTTTTTATAGTAAGCCTAACGCTAGGCTAACCGCACTGTTGCCGGAAATTTTGCTGTGCAGTACTTAGGGATAGGATATCCATTAAAAATAAAAACATTTTAAATGTAAATCGGGTTTTTGATCACGATTTTTCCCGAAATAATTTAACAAACTTATTTTATTTAAATCAAAATACATCTTAAATAAAAGAAACAAACAACACGTAAACTATAAATAATCATTGAAGGTATCGGAAAAGATTTATGTCGTTACCTACGCGGTCCACGAGTTTCCCCAAGGGCAAACACCAGCCCCCGGGTGGAGGGCTTCGTCCCGAGAACTTGGGCCGTCATTTTGGAAGGACTAGCCAACTAGCCCCGAAGAAATTATACAATTTATTATATGTAAACTTTGTGGAAATGTAAGATATATTCAGAAAATAAATGAACTTTTAAATTTAAAAAAATTGGGTTCTCACGCAGCTGTTACGGGTTCGAATCCCGGTCCAGGACTTTTTTAATTTATAGGTGATGACGTCAGGTGCTACCCCTATCTATAAAAACTATCCCTATCTATCACATGGTTTAAAATAATCCCCTATTTTATGTTAGGCCTTAGGATGGTGATAAAACTGCAGATCGAACCTGAAATTTCTCCCATAAGAAATACATGGGAAAAACTACCCTTATTATGTTGAAATCATTCTTACTATTCTACTGCTCTTTGATAAAGTGAATAATGGTAGCCAAGGTAGCATGATCTGAAATACATAAAGAGTATTTACAAAGGGCTAGTCTCAAAATTAACGCATAATAGGTTAAATTACTTTATTTTACAAAACCTGCTGGTCTATATGTAAAATGCAATATGACTAATTCTTTTCATGACAGCCAACATGATTATATTTTTTAAATATTAAAGATTTACTTTTGTCAAAAATGATAACGTCTTATAGATTTATTATTGCTTTTACAAGTATGCGCACCCTGTATATATTTACAACTCCCAAATTTACCTTAATACAACTTTGTTTTTAAACTTTTAACATTATCAATGTCTTTTTATTATATTTAACGCTTGCACCTACTTAAGAAGCAGGCTATCAGTCTGATAAATATTTATCAGAGCATGGTGAATACAGCCGTTAGAGTATCATCAAAAAATTTAAGGTTTTCTAGTATGTAAAAAAATTTGATCCACCCGCCACTTTAAACCAAATACTTAATCCACAAAAAAAAAAGGTCTCTGGCCCACAGTGCGCCATATTGATGATTTCGCTAGTAACAACGAAAATATTATCATGTAATAATATGTAGTTAGTCAAATGAACATGCAACAGTTTAAAACTTAAATTGCACTTTATATTTATGGGCAGCAAATATTTCTATTTGCCAAATTATTTCTGACGTGATTTTATACTTTCAAAAGAAAAATCCTATGTTCAACTTTGCGTGATGCAAGGTAGATATCAATCTTTAATAAATTGGACTCATAAGTATGAAAATTTTATAGGTTTTGAGATAGGAATCTATTTTATTTTTCTTTTATTGGTTGCCTCTATGATTTGTGTAAGTAGTTAAACTTATGATGTTGCAGTTTTTTATTTTATAGGTTCCATTTTAAGTGACATACCAGTTATGGAAACAAGCCTAAAGCCGAGAAAAAGCAATAACGAGAAGCGACATTAATGTCGGCTCCTTTGAAGTTTTGGGGTTTGATTTTCATAACCTCGAGTTTGACACTGTTGACGTAAACACACCTTATTTTCGAGAAAAATAACTACAAGTTGTGAACAAACAGTCTCTAAAAACTAACTAAATTGTTCGGCGAAGTTTAGTCCGAGGCCTAATGTACTTGTTTTTCTACATACTAATTATTTATGATTTCTTTTTTCTATTTGCTACGAAATATTGTGCTTCATGGTTTAGGAGTCCAAGTGTCATAGATAACGCAAAATGTATTTTTTCTTAAAGCAAGTGCAATAGCATAGGCTAAGAGGAAGCCTAAACATTTACTACAGACTTCACGGATATAGGGTTTACTATAGCACAAATGCACAGAAAAAAATAATATATTGGCAAAAAGTAGATTTTGATTTAAAAAAATTACTTGTAAAAGAAATACGACTCACGCAGAGAAAATTTTGAGTTTTTATGCAGGGTGCGCAAAAGCTTAACATTATCATTGGTATAAAGAAATGACCTAGAATTTCTGTTAACTTAAAATTTTGAGGTTATGGTGTTTTTCAATCTTAACGCTTTTTTGACGCTAAATTTGAAGAACAGTATCGAAGATAGAAACGAAATTCCAAAAGGCTTAAATTTCTGAAGAATATTTTTCTACGTTAAAATTAAATAATGACCTATATGCATAAACTCATGAACATATTTTAGGCTAAAGTTAAAGCTAATTCTAATACTAAATTTAAGTTCTTCTGAATAAACCAAGCTTTAAGTTGAGGAAAATTGTAAGGTTATGTGATTTTCAAATTTTGACGCTTTGAAGAAATCATTCTAATTTTCAACGTTTATTTAATATTAAAGCTAAGTTTTAAGTACAGTATCAAATACAAGATCAAATTTCCAAAAGGCTTCATTTTCTAGATTAAAATTAAATTACAACCTACCTGTATAAACCCATGAAAATATTGAGGCTAAAATTAAAACTAATAGCTAAAAACCAAATTTATTTTTTCTGCATAAACCAAGCTTTTTTTCTTTATGGAAATCAATAACAACAAAAGTTTCTTGATTTCATTTCAGACATAATGTGGTATTCTGTTGTATATGAGTAATTATTAGACGATCATGTTTATACATACCAAAAATGGTCCCTGGGAAAAGAAAAAATACTTATTTCTTCTTCTGTTTTAGATGGGTAACTGAGGTAAGCACAATGATATCCTAACATGATAATAGTTTAGAAAATTTATTATATTCAGGATAGGTATACAAATCTCAAAATTTCTTCACAACTACGCTATTAACCTAATTTCCAAAATTAGCACACTACACAACAACGGATTTTAACTCCATCAACACATTCGAAGCACATAAGCTCGCTAACTAAAGTGGAAACAGCTGATATGTTTGACGGAAACACACCTTGGTTCGCGCATGCTCTATAGAGAAACGATTTTGGCGGGAGGCCTAGCTGTCGCTTCTCGTTATGTTTCTTCTCGGCCTAAAGCATGCATGGCTTGACCAAATAATACTGAGTTATAGGATATTTAAACTATTTTATGTTTAAGTTTTTTTACTATGTAGAATTTATGTTACTATTTTTAGTATACTAGAAAATAAACAGTTTAATTCATCTAATGTAAATCAAGACAATTTGTAATATTTTATATATAATATAATATCTTTTTTTAATGTTAATTTTATGTTTTATTATTTTTTAAAACCAACACTTTTTCAACATAATTTATTTACTAGCAAGCCTGATATTTTCTTGAGAAGTGTTGAACTATTTTAAATTTTTTGTCGGAAGTATGGTTGAATAGGATGGAGATTTCTGATGACTTAGATTTTTGTGGTACATCCGGTTTAACCGGAAGTGCTCTTAACTCATGTATAAAGTGACCACATTTTTATTGAAAGAAAGCGAGACAAAATGCATGGGATGCGGAAAAAAACTTTGAACCAAAAAAAAAAAAAGTCGCCATCTCTGCATTAAATGACATTATGAAATTATTTCGTGGTCTCAAAATTATGACGAGCAAGAAAAAGGTCCTTATCATCGTCATGTGCACAAAAATTCCTGATGTACTTTAATTTACCATACTTCATAAATATGTTTAACAAATTCACGAAACGCGGGATAGTCCACCAAGAATTGGGACATTTTGGAAAATCGGCGGGACGCGGACAGTCCACCAAAAGCGGAACTGTCCCGCCAAAATCGGGACGTGTGGTCACTTTATTCACTGTATTAATGTACCACATGATATACCTATCTTGATTAGTTTTTGATAAAATGGCGTTCAAAAATGTTATGCTAACCACCATTTTTATCGATACTTAAAAGCAAATTATGGTAGAAAAGGACTAATGCGATTTTTACACATATTTCTGTAAAATACAATTTCGGTTTTACCGGAAGTGCAACAGAAATTGACTTAAATAGAAACCACTACCTTAAGCCTTAAATTCCAACTTAACACTTATTTCTTAACCTTTTTGTTAATTATATCCTTCAGTAGTTTTTAAGGTTTTATTAGTGAAACGGTAAAAAATATATTTTCTTCGCTATTTTGAAGGCACCCTGTCGTTTCTACTATTAATATCTTAAAAACTATTAGGTTTAAAGATAGAATAATAAACAAAAATGTTGATAAAAAGTCTTAAGTTTTTAATTTTTATTTGAACTACTAAAGTTCTTTACTGCCGAAAAACAATTTCTGTGATACTTCAGGTAAAACCGAGATTTTTTTTTTTAGTTTCAGCTTTTGAAAAGGTCCAGGCGATAGCACAATATCTATGAAATTGTTTATTGTGCAGTCGTTAGGACATTTTTAAACGCCATGCTTTCTAAAACTTAATTCCTAAAAAATATACAGGGTGTACCATTAAAATAATTAGGGTTATCATATTTAGAAGTTTAAATTTTATAGCATTGGTTAAACAGGTAGTAATATTATAATGACCTTAGAAGGTAGGGTCGGTTAAAAAAATATCTTAGGATTTTTATTTGTTTTCGCATAAAACTGCATATTGTGTGGTCATATGGACATTTTCAGACGCCATTTTCTCTAAAACCGAAAAAGGTAGGTTATGGGTATATGAGAGATTTTTTACAGTATGTCCACGGATAAATAGAACAAATGGACCAAAAATTTATATGTTTAAATAAATTGTGTATGGCAACTGCTTTTACTTCTTAAGAAAACAAGATTTACGTTGAGAATTTTGGTTTCTTTTGTACAGGGGCTCCAAAAGTACAAATATGTGAAAATGGCCCAAGGAAAAACTACCTTTATTTTATATATATTAAGGTTTTTGGAATTGAATAAGGATACCATATCTTATATTTCACATGAAATAAAAAAATTGTATCATATTTTTATTTATTCATGTTTTACACTTTTTTACTTAATTTTTACATTTTTTTATTTAAATATATTTGAAAAACATTGACATGGAATAGGTCGTATATTAAAACCATGTAATTTACGTAAAAAAGGTGTTGGACGATTTTTCCTATTGTAAATTCCATCGGTGGACATTCTGTATAAGGAATGACTTCTAGAATTCAAATCTTTAAAATATACAGGGTATTCTATTTATCTAATTCTATCTATCTAAGTATCAAAGTGTATATCACTTTTGGTTAAACAGAAAGTAATAAAACGTTGCTATTTTATCTAAAATAGGCATCTAGTGATACATATTAACATCTATAAAGTTAAAAACTGTACGTTTTAACTAAATAAAACAAAATTTTAAATATAGTAATTTTGTTTTCACCCGGTGGAAGTGTTTTTATTTGGTATAGTTACCTGCACTACTTAAAAATACTAGATACTAAATTAAAAACAGTAAAGTAAAGAAATACTCAAAAATCCATCAGCAAAACTTTATCAAAATTTTTTGAATCACTCTGGTTAAGGTATTAATGCTACCTTAATTTAATTATTTAATATCTTAAGCAACGTTGTAAATTGGTACTTTTCACCAAAGTTGACTTGCATGGTATGTAGTATAAGATATTGTTATTAGATAAAATTAGCATAGAGATTGTTTCGTCGAGGTCGATAAAGAAAATTTACTTACAAGCCATATTAAACAAGGTCAAAGATTACATTTTATTTTCCGGTTTATTGCCAAAGTTAAGTAACCGAACTTAACCATCATACAGGTGATATAAAAAGTCATGTCACATAAAAATAATTCAATATCAAATTTTGGGTACAATTTTATTTAAAGAAAACTTTTGTCATCATAGTGCCCCTGAACTTTACCTTTTATTAATATATATATATATATATATATATATATATATATATATATATATATATATATATATATATATATATATAAATAAAAGGTAAAGTTCTTTGGGCATATGGCTCATTAATGACTGTAAAAATAAAAAATAAATAATAACCTGTAAGAATTTTATATTTATATTTATATCAAAGCTCAAGAACCATTCACTTTTATATTATATCGCAGTTTGGGTGAAAAATACTGCTTTCAATATGATTTTTATCATATATTCAGTCACTGCTGTACACCACCTATTTTGGCAAAACTACTCATCCGAATTCTGCAAACCCGCAGACTGATGGGCGGCAAGTTTCCTTATGGTTTGTTGGCATAATAGTATGTTTCATTTTTAACTTTTGCCATATACAACTAGATGGCGCACTTTTACCTACCACCTTTAACCTCTCGATGCTATGGCTGGTTGTTTTTAAATTTCTTGGTGAGATGGCACCGGTGTCTGGATTTGTTAGTTCTGGGATACAGAAAGAATATTTACAGTCAATCGGGGCATCATCAAGGTGTCTATCGACCTGAAGCGGCTATGACAAGTCTTAACGAAGACGAAACACGTGTCGCCGTGTTGGTCGGGCCCAGAGTATTCCATTTTCTTTTGGAGACTCCGTAATTTTTAAACAACCAACCATAGTAGCCGAATTCTTACAGGTTATTATTTATTTATTTATTTTTACAGTCATTAATGAGCCATATGCCCAAAGAAATTTACCTTTTATTAATGTATTTATATCAAGGCTCAAGAACCATTCACTTTATATATATATATATATATATATATATATATATATATATATATATATATATATATATATATATATATATATATTACATGCCCCAGCTTTTTAAAAATTTTAAATAAGCTTCGAAAATATTTTTAAAATTGCGAAAAGTGACAAATAACTGCCTATCAATTGAAATATATGTTTTTAAAAGTATATGTCTGACCAGAATTAACCAAAACTAACCGTAGGTGACTTGGATTCTTAATATGAATAGGTAAAATGATTAATAACAATTTATCAGTAAGTAAATATAAATAATAATAATAAAAAAGTAATATATATATATATATAATGAGCAACACTATTTTCAAAAATTTTCTTGCAGGAAAATATATGCACTTTAGAATTTATTACAACTCATTTTATAAACATTTTTTTTAATAAGCAAAATAATAATTCATTTCTTAAGCCCTAATTTGATAAAAATATATATTTTTTTAACAGGCATTTTAATTTTTCGATACCTAACAATTTATGTATTTATAAAAAATGATAATAAAATTAAACAAAATAGTAAAGAAATTTCCCAAACATATATACTCCCTTTAACCCTTAACCACAGGCCACTACCCAAAATTCTTAAATGAAGGCGGGTCGAGTGATACATCATTTTAAAGCTCTGACGAGTACTTTATAACCCTAGAATATAAAGTCAATATCTTCACCTATTACAAAATGGCGGTACTTTAAAATTACCCAAATACCTGTTTTGGATGGCCATATTTCCGAAACTAATAAAGTTAGATGTACCTAATGTGGTGTTTTCTTAAAGCTCTTTTAAAGGTCTTTTTAATGGTGATACTGGTAGTAATATACAGAGTAGAAGAAAAAGTACATATTTTTTTATTTAAGAACCCTGTATATTATTTTACCATTAAAAAATCTTTAAATGAGCTTTAAGAAAATACCACATTAAGTACATAATAACTTTATTAGTTTCTGGAAATATGACCATCCAAATCAGGTATTTAGGTAATTTTTAAAGTACCGCCATTTTGTAATAGGTGAAGATATTCACTTCATATTCTAGGGTTATAAAGTACTCGTCAGGAGCTTTAAAATGATGTATCACTCGACCCGCCTTCTCATTTAAGAATTTTGGGGTGGTGGCCCTGGTGGTTAAGGGATTAAAGGGCGCCGTCCAATTTTTTGTAAAAAGTTCCCCTCAATAAATATATTGACGTGTTTCGGCGATTTTCTCAAATCTGTCTCGTTTCGAAGATAACTTGAGTGGAAAGTTTTTAAATGAACACCCTGTATATATACAAACAGTAAATATTTTTTAAGTTATCTTGGGTAAGTTACAATTGTTACCTTCATTTAACTGATTAATATCTAAACCAACGGTATAAAGTTCTTTTACCAAAGTAAGGGTGTCTATCATATACTAAATTGTTGTGAAAACACACAACTTAATGTGTGTCATATAACTCAAAATTTTATAGAAAAAAACATTTTAAAAGAAATAAGCATTTCTTTTTCTTGTTATTATAATTGTTAAACTATTCAACTTTAAGGCAGCAAAAAGTAAGTAACTAAAATGCGGTATAGTATAAATTATAGTAAAAATTTAAAATTTCTAAAAATTGTGTACTATGAGTTATAATTAGTAGTTGAGATTTTATGAAAGTTGGGTATTTTAAGCCTTAAAAAAAGCTCACAACTAATAAGAATGCATGCAAATCGAAAGAAATAGCCAACAATGTCTAACAGAGTTTTCCATAAATAACTGACGCTTAAGGAAAACATTATGGTATTTTGGTCTATAAGTAATTATCGGAAATTACACAATAAAAGGTTAAAGGTAAATAAAATTTCATGCCTTAAGTTTATAGCGTTGAAAGTTTCACATGCATGTTATTCGTTTATTCGGTAGCAAATTGCAAATAAATACCCATTTTACTTTATTTACAGAGTTAAAGTGGATTTTTTAAATAGTAGCCCTATCATTAAGGAATATTTGTAATAAAAATTGTGTATTATTATTATAATTATAATTGTTATTACAAAAATAAGTTCAAAAGTATTTAGGTAATGCCAGGAAAGGTATTAAGTAGGTTTTTTTAAATTTTATTGCGTTTATAAACGCAGGTTCTTAAAAACAGACGCATAAAATTTAAATAAAACACCCTGTCCTCTTCAACATCATTTGGTTTGCATAAGAAGGTAAAATTAGACCATTGGTACCGTTCTAAAATCTACTTTGTAAAATATTTTAGAAAATGTAATAATGTCATTTTTTTGGATGTAAAATCAAGAAGTGAATAGACAAAATATATGGATAATAGAAGTTGTTGTAAAATGCATTACAGTCACCTAAAACCATCAGGATTAAAGTTTTATTGGCCATTACTTTGCAAAATGATTAAAGCTAACGAAAAAAATATTTGATATTCTAAAATAACGCACAAGCTAGGTGCGGGGATTTTATTTGTTTAGCTGATTTTTCTTCAGGTCTGTCAATGATGACAATGACTACATTTTACGCATGTTTTAGACAACATAGTCAGGATACAACTACCACTATACAGCCCCAATTAACATATAAATTATACCATTCAGAAAAGACCTTTGAGCTAGATTTATAGATTTAAGGTTCTGTTTCCGTTTTCCGTTTTTAGTTTCAGTTAGAAGATAAAACAACAATTTTTCATTTGTCAATATATATTTTCTGTTCCGTTTCCATATACCATATCAGAAACCGAAACGTCAAACAGCGATCGATGACGCAAACGTCAATCTATAAATTCAGCTTTAAGCTATCCCCTATCACGTGTTATTTTTTGGTACAAAATATATTATTATTATTTTTTTACAATAATATTAAAATAAAAGTAAGTATAATCTAATTTTATTTTATAAAATAAATAAATATATTTTATTTATTCAAAATGTATAGCTACAAAGTAACGGAAGAAATCACATGGTCTTTTTAAATGCTTGTCAATTTTTTAAAGAGCATTGTTTTTATCAACCTGACTCTAAATGTTAGATTTTGGTTTCAATCAAAGTGTCCGTATTTTGACCCCCACTTTAATTTTATTTTCAATCCCTATGGTGGGGGTCAAGCCCCGCTTTTCGATTGAAATCACACATTCAACGAAAAATAAATACACGAGATATCTTCACTAGACCCTCCCTACCCCGTAGTGATGTATAGTGTTTTTTGTGAACCTCCCCTCGTATTAAAAAACTTTAAGAGATAGAATTAAGTTTATATTTTCCTAAAAGTAAGTAAATCATGTAGAGGGATATTGAAATAATCATGGCAGTTTAGGTAAAAATTTAAAATTTAATTTAAAAATAAAATTTCAATAAAACTTGATTTAAACAAGACTAACACATTGAATGCTTTGTAAAATCAGAATAACAAAAAAATATACAGGTTGTTTCATTCAAAAATACAAATTTCCGGTGAAACAAAAAGTGAGAAAACTTGTAATGCATGCAGAAAAAAATTTTTTCAAAGAAGATAGTCCTACTAAGTGTCGTTAATATCGATAAAAATAATAAAAAATGGCAGCTGGAAAGTAAACTCTTGGACACAAAGTATATAACTCAAAAATAATATTTACCATAGAACTTATCATTTTATTTAACTTACCGCCTTTGAGAAAAATATCCAATTAGCAATTTGTAGGAATGGTGTCACTGAAGAGCGAATAAGTGTGACCTGGAGCGCTGCACGAGATGGTATTCATCCAGATATGCCGCTGTCGATGCCGACACCTGTTACAAGTGTCACGCACGCCGCCCTTCGCCCTTTACTCTTTTTGTGTTGGCTCCTATCAGGGTTATTGCCTATATTTATTTTCCTGTGGCGTATCACGTAAGGTGTGAAAATGTATATATTTATTCGTTTTTTGTCATTATTATTTTTCGATATTTTATTAAGTAGTAATAATGCATTAAACAAAATATTTGGCTTTTTCTTCAGAATAAAGATATTTAATAAAACTTTTAGAAAAATTAAACCTTTTATATATTATTGTCACGTATAATTTGAAATACATTACGTCACTGTGGCAAATATACCATATGGAACTATCTTCTTGGGACCATAAGACCGGTGGACCATAAAAACTAACTTCGCATTTTTTAAGACCAACTTAACTTATTAAACTAACTTAATTTAGTACGGGCATACCCCCCACTAGGGGTAGCCCGTACGAGGCTTAACAACAACTTTAACTTTATACTTGACTCTTTATAACTTTTTTTCTCTCTTTAAATATTAATTTTCCAGTGTTTGTTTTGCATTTCTACGCGACCCAGTTTGTTTAATGTTTTTATTTTATTATTATAAGAGTAACCTAGAAAATTGTTTAATTTATACTTTAAAAACCTTGACACCTCACGTATATCTTTATTTAGCAAAATTCCCAATGTTAAGTAAGCTAATTAAAATGTATGCTTATTTTAAAATTCCCAAAAATGTATATTTTTAAAATTCCCCAAATGTATACTTTTTTATACTAGGTGTTCACATTATGAAGGACTATTCTGCGACTATTATTTAAAATATATTTATATAATTTATTTATTTTTTTAAACGTTCTTAACGTTTATGTTATGCAAAGCCGGAATAATCCTTTATAATATATAAAAGGTTTTATTTTCTTAAAAGTTTTATTAAATATCTTTATTTTGGAAAAAACCCAAATACTATTTTGTTTAAATTTAAACTCCCAGAAAACAAATAAACTATTAAAAAACTCATAATGCATTATTTCGAATTTAGAAATAATAGAATAATATAAATACATAATATTTTTAAAGCTTTTCGCAAATAAAAAAAAATGATATACCTATACAATGTGCCTACGTAAGTTGGCGTCTTATGCAAAACTTTTTATTTTAAATCTTACGACAAAAAATTATTTTTTAATTAATTTCTGTATGGTATTTTTTTAAATCTTTGGACATTCCACGAAGGCTGAAAGCCTAAATACTCAACGTACCGTGGGTGTCTTAAGCGAGGTAAGAGGGAGTTTGTTGACACGGGACTTAAATACTTGGAGATTTGGGGGAAGGAAAGACCTCCGCTGGCAGTAGGTTCCACAGTCTAGAAACTCTAGGGATAAAAGAACGAACGAAATGGGTGTTCGGGGTCTGTCCAATTGAACCGTATAGGGATGCATACGCGCGGCACCACGAGTTTCACTGTTAGGAGCTGCAAGAAGAGGGACTATATTGGATAATTCGTCGGAGCAAAAGCTGTAAAAGTATCTATAGAAGAGCGATAGATCTCCCACAGCTCGACGATGGAAAGAGAAAGGAAGTCGATCATACTGTTGCCTTGATTTAACTGGCAAAAGATTTTCGGTCGCTTTTATGGCCGTTTCTCTTATATTTTGTGGAATTTCTTCCATTTTAAGCAAATCGTTAAATAAAAAATGCCAACTGACTAACTGATAGAAACATCAAAGTCAAACTTAACACCAGTCATTATCTACTTACGTATACAGGTACAGGTGCAACTTATTTTTTATATTGCGAATAAATAATGTAATTAGTCATTGAAAAACTCTTTTGGGTAAAACATAAAGCATTGTATGCACCACGGGCTTTACTGGACTATAATGCCCATCAGGTCGAAATCTACTTTTTCGACCTTCAGGGCATTATAGTCCTAGTAACGCCCTTGATACATAAATAGCTATTACACCTATTTACTGGTTAACCTTGGCTTAAGTAATGATAGGAATAAATAATAAAGGCACTTTACAATTTGCTATGATAAATCGCATTATTATTGTTTTAAATAAGAGCAAAAATTTATCCGGTATGTCATTTTAGGCCAGTTTCCCTACTTTATTATTTATTACCCTAAAAACCTATGTTAAATCTTATTTTTTGTATTAAAACTTTACTCTACTAACTCGTATTAATTTCTAGCGCCTTGTCTTTTGGTAAATAAGGGTTTCCAATTTTTAATGGTGCAAAAAACGTTTAATTTTATTTCGATTCTGACATCGTTTTCTTTGTTATCGTGCTTTTAGTGTTACATTGAGTATCTATTTTTAGAAGTGTTGATTTATTGAGTTAGTTTTTGAAATGACATTGCGTTAGTTTTGATTTTACTTTAATTTTGGGTAAGATACAAAATTAACCACAAATATACAGGGTATATATATATATATATATATATATATATATATATATATATATATATATATATATATATATATATATATATATATATATATATATATATATACAATGTGTCCAAGATAAGGATCCTAAGCATGGCAAAACGAAAATTTGACTATATCGATTTTATTTTTTCTGACTTTATTTAAAGAGATATAAAAAAACTAATAACAATTTTTCATTGGCACTTTTAGCTACTACATGATGGTATTTTTAGATTTTATACCCGACGTTTCGTTTTCAAGAAACCATCATCAACTTTATTTTTTATATGGCTTGAAAAAAAAGTACACCTGTATCTGATCCCATTTTTTATTACAAATTCAACGATGTATCACATGTCTTATTTTAAATTTTAGTTTAAAAAAATGCATTTTTTCTATTTTTTGAAGGCAGTTTTAAGTAGGCCGTGTCTGTAACATAATTTAATGTCATGATAAAATAGTAATTATCGTATTACCCTCTTGGTCGAGTTGTTGTTTTTAGAGCAATTGTTCTTATTGTTACTGTTGTCTTTATTATTGTTTATTGGTGAATAGTTAATATAGATATACGATACACCGACACAAGTCACTAGCGCATGTGGCGCCAGTGCTGGTAGCAGTGCCGTGTCGACCGGGTGGTGCAAATGGTGCAAGGCACCAGGGCGCAACGCTGCAGGGGCGAAAAGTAGTGGTGTAAAGGGCGGAAAGGTATGACATAAAGGGCGGTATTTAGGAAATGTAGGAAATGACGTCTGAAGATTGAGAAATGTGTAATAATTTGAGTGGGGACCCTTTTTTTCGTCTTCAAAAATGTTTTATACCTAAATACACATTTTGTTGGAGGGGCGGCTAAAATTTTCTTGCACCACGGCGGCGCGAGACATCCTAAAAACGGCGCAGGCTGGTAGTGCTTTATTTTTAATCATACCTATTCCATGTTTTAATTTTCCGTTTTTATTCAATGATAATAATAATATTTAACAAATTTGGGCATTCAGGTTATCAACTAGTATATATTCCACTGGGTCACCTCCTAATTTTAGTCGCTAGTTTTAGCTTCTTGGTTTTGGAAAATTTGCAATAAACTCGCGAACGGATTCGATTTTAATATCTTACTGTTAAATATATCTAAATTAAGCCCTCTTGTAAATTTATTAATCAACAAATTTTGCGTAAAAGAGTTATGAGCTATTTAGCATCCCTAAGTGCTCTCTCGCGGAAAAATTTGTAAAAGCATTCGCGAATGGCTTAGATTTCAATTTTTTACTTTTAAATATTTCTAAATAAGGCCCTCTGATAAATTTTGTAAGTCACAAAATTTTGCGCAATAAAGTTATATACTAATTAATACTGCATTGGGCCACCTCCTAATAAGCTGTGAAAAGGTAAGCGTCCATCCACTAGAGACGGACGGAAACGAATCGGGCCGAGCAGCATTTGTTAAACGTCGTCGATTTAAGACGGACAGATATTTTCATTATGCTTCTGCATCATTGCGGTTTTACGATTTTAGTAGTAAAAAGTATTCGATAGAGATGTATATTTCTGACGAGAAATGTTTACGTTTCATATTTTACTGGAAGAGGAAGAAATAGTGCTTCGATGCTAATGACTTATGAAAGTATGAATTCTTAAGTAACTTAAAAAAAAGAATTATAAACCTATGTCCTAAATGGCTTAACTTTTGGGATACAGACTGGTAAAGTTTTAAGAAAATAAACTTTTTACCACTCTGTATCTCAGAAGTTCGGACATGTGGGACTTTTCAAAATAACCACCCAGGCCAGGAGAGAGATAGCTGCCCTTTTCTGGTTGTGTGTGGTAATATTGTTTACAAGTAGATATAATATTTATATCGATGTAGATTTAAGGCGATAATTATGACTTTATAAAGAATTTTTTTCCCAGTCTAGTGTGCATACAAGATTACTTGCCGGCTGCCATTTTTTAATTAAAATATGAGGTTTAATATTCTCTATTAAAAAGTTTTATAAGATATAATTGATCTTATATATTTCTGAAAGTAAGTTAAGTATGAGGAGTGATTTTAAATGCTCACTTTAGATGAAAAATTAAAATTTAATGTAAAAATTAAATTTGACCAAAATTTATTTTAAAAATATTGTGTTTTATCAAAAAGTTCGTTTTGATTTGGAGCTCCTTAAATATTAGAATCCAGTCCTTTCCTATGAAAGTTTATCTTCTTTGCTCTGCCATCATATTTTATTATAAATATTAATTCTACATATTTTTTAAATTTTTTACATGCCTTTATCTGCATTTCTAATTAGGATTGAAACACGGTTTTTAATGTGTATTTTTATTTTTTCAGACGCATTTTGTGTGTGTTGTCCCTCCTTACCGCAGACCTAATATAACCGAACCAGTATCGGTGAGGTTATGTGTGGTATCAAGCGGTAAAACTAGCGAATCGCATCAATTTGTCTATACGCCCGTTAATGGGGCAGTCAGCGGTAAGTATTTATTTTATGTTAATAAAAGGACTTTTTTTTAAAGGTTGGCTTAATATTGTTGTTTTGATTGTGAGTGTCTCTTTTTCAGGGTGTGTTTTATGAATTGGTCAGATTTTGATGCAGTATTTTTGTGTACCTAATTCTTTTTACCAATATTGTTCTATTGTTTGAATGGTTTTTGCAAGAATATATAATACTTTTATTTTTGCCTTTACTTGACTCATGGCATAGTATCATTAAATTATTGACATTTTATCATTTCAAAATACCATAAAATGATTGTTGCTACTGGTAGTAGTATGGATATACCAAAAGTATTTTACAATAATTGAGAAGGTGATCTGCAAACCGTAGTTTTTGCATAGGAGATAATTTTACGAAACACAGCTTTTTGTTGCGCACTTAAATAAAATGACCAACAGTTTTAAGAAGTTCAATACTAAGTAAAAAATGGGATAGAATGAATAAAGTTACTTAAGAAAATCTTAAATTTGGCCATGGAACACTATTTAAAATATAAGATCCCATTCATAACTCGGTTTTGTTGATTTTGTCAAAAACTGCGGTTTGCAGATCACCTCCTCAATTTATCTATAGTATGTCCATGGATAGACTTTACAATAGTACATATGGACCAAAAATTTCAATGTTTAAGAAAGTCGTGTACGGCAACTTATTTTACTTCTTAAAAAAACAAGATTCACGATGAGAAATTTGTTTGGTTTCGTTCCGTTCGATCTCGGTCCGATATATTCTTGTCGTGTTCATACGACACACGTTTGGTTCTCACTCTTTATCACTGTGCAGGTCTGCTTCAGTCTTCTTTAAAGAAGTTGATGCTAAAAATATTTATCTTTGGAACCATAGTATTTAGATATAGGAACATTATATAGTCATTTGAAAAGGCTTTGGGTGGTCCTTCACACACTTTGATAATATCAGGTGTCCATTAAAAAATTACCTATTAATATTTATATCTAGAGGTAAAGTCACAAATTTGTAAGTGACCCTGTATAATTTAAAACAAATTTCTCCATACAAAACCAATGCAGAGGACCTTGAGATACTACACCCTAAATTTTAAGTATCCACGAATGCAGATAGAGTAATAAAAGCCAGTCAATATATTATGTTTTGAACAAATAATGTGGAAAATAATTATTAACTCAAAAACCTTTAGAGATAGGTACAGGGTGATGTTAGGCAAAAAAAATCAAAAGTAATGGCGGATCAAAAAATACTAAAATATACAGGGTGTTTCATTTCAAATATCAAATATGATGATATTTTTTGGTATAAGCGGCAACGCTTCATAATTAATAAAATATTTTAAATCGTTAGATCAAAAGCAATTACCTATATTGACAAATAAAAAAAACCCAATGTCCCGTTTTCCGTAAACGTCTAAGGGTACCATCGACCGTAATACACCCTGTATACCTCAAAAATATTGGGGATGGGCGATTCTTACAAAGTCTTCCTATTTCGTGCAGTATGCACGAGTTTACTGTTTTACTCAGATACGTTTTACATAAATTTAAAGTAGTGCAAGAGTGTCCAATACCTAACACATAAGAAGTAATAATTAGTTATCATAAAACTCCTAGTTTCTCCGAGTTTTATTACAATATTCAAAAAGTATCAAAAACTATTGAAATTTATATATATTTTTTTACTTTGACACACTGTATCTTCCTTGTCATCAACTAATGCGGCCAGC